>CM076086.1:39532862-39790362 GCA_038088235.1 Zacco platypus | reverse complement strand
CCGGTGGCTGGTAGAGCTTTCCGTCCTGTGAACACACGAAAAGCCATAATTTAGCTAATATTCTACTAAAACAAAACCAATAATATAATATAAATGAAAATGATAAGATGAAGTAGAAATGAAACAAATATACAAATATTAATGGTAAATAATAATAATAATAAAAAAAGATAGCTTTCACTTTCTTTCTTTTTTTTTGTTGCATTTACTGTAAAAATTTTATTCTTTTTAAATAAATAATTTTATGGACAATTATTCTGAAATATTACAAATAAGATCAATTTAGAATGTATCAATATAGATTTTTTTAATGTATTTATTTATTAGTTTATTTAATTTGACATTTATGAATTTATTTTTTATTTCATATTTATGATGGGCAATTATAAAATATTAAATATAATATTAATAAATAATTATGTTTAGAAAATTTATTTATTCATACATTTCATTTCATATTACTTATGTTATTTAATCATTTTGATGGATTTTAAATATTATATCAATAAAGAATTTTATTTGTTTATTTCATTTTTATTTATTAATCGAATTATGTTATTTCATATTTATGAATTCATTGTTATATCATATTTCTGATGGACAATCTAAAATATTTCATATTATACTACTATATGTGTGTATGTATGTGTTTATTTAGCTAGCTAGCTGGCTGGAAGCAGTCATTTTTTGCCCACAGATTGTAATTTATAAAATGCTTTCCCGCTTTGTGTCCCTGGTAAGCCGTTGCTACTTTTCCTGGAGCAAAGCCATTTGAGGATCCGCCCATTTCCTCTGGAGAGGAGGGTAAGACACAACAGCAAAGATTACCCAGCAGACTTCCACTGTCAGTGCATTTGTGTCAACAAGTCAGTTGGCAGCTAGCAAATCTGAATATTCTTTTTTAAAATCAACATGTGATGCATTTCCACTGATGAAATATGCACAAAAACTTGCATCAAGAAAGCAAATGGGATCAATTTTGAGTGTAGTTTCTACAGTAAACTTACATTTAAAATCTCAAAAAGCTTCTTTTTCTTTGACGGCTCCTCCACCCAGAGGACTATCTGCCGGACGTTAGCGCAGGGTTGGTTCTTCTGTCCGATGGTTATGCTCACAGGGTCGCGGGTGAGACGAGCCGCTAGCTGCTCGGTTCCAGTGGGAATGGTGGCTGACGTCAAAAGCGTCTGATGGTCTTCGGGTACGTGCTCCAAAATTTCAAGAACCTGTTGCTGGAATCCCATCTTCAGCATGGTATCTGCCTTTGAATGTTTGTGAGAATGATTTTAATAATTATGCTAATTAAAATATAAATAAAATAACACAGACAGACAGACAGACAGACAGACAGATAGATAGATAGATAGATAGAGACAGACAGACAGACAGACAGAGAGAGAGACAGACAGACAGACATATAGATAGATAGAGACAAACAGACAGACAGACAGACAGAGAGAGAGACAGACAGACAGACAGACAGAGAGAGGGACAGACAGACAGACAGACGGAGAGAGACAGACAGATAGATGGAGAGAGAGACAGACAGACAGACAGACAGACAGACAGATAAAGAGAGAGACAGACAGACAGACAGATAGATAGAGACAGACAGATAAAGAGAGACAGACAGATAAAGAGAGACAGACAGACAGATGGAGAGAGAGACAGACAGACAGACAGACAGAGACGAGAGAGAGACAGACAGATAGATGGAGAGAGAGACAGACAGACAGACAGACAGACAGACAGAGAGACAGACAGATAGACAGAGAGACAGACAGACAGACAGACAGAGAGACAGACAGACAGACAGAGAGACAGACAGATAGACAGAGAGACGGAGAGAGAGACAGACAGACAGAGAGAGAGAGAGACAGACAGACGGACAGATAGAAACAGACAGACAGATAAAGAGAAAGAGACAGACAGACAGACGGAGAGAGAGACAGACAGACAGACAGACAGATAAAAAGAGAGAGGCAGACAGACAGACAGACGGAGAGAGAGACAGACAGACAGACAGATAAAGAGAGAGAGACAGACAGACAGATAGATAGAGACAGACAGATAAAGAGAGACAGACAGACAGATAGATAGAGAGAGACAGACAGACCGACAGATGGAGAGAAAGACAGACAGACAGACAGAGAGACGGAGAGAGAGACAGACAGACAGAGAGAGAGACAGACAGACAGACAGACAGACAGATGGACAGATAGAGACAGACAGACAGATAAAGATAAAGAGAAAGAGACAGACAGATAGACAGACAGACACACAGACGGAGAGAGAGACAGATAGACAGACAGACAGATAAAGAGAGACAGACAGACAGAAGATGCTTACCTCATCGACCACAATGGCCCTGACATCATCCAGCCGTACAGCCTTCTGTTTCAGGATCTCAATGAGGCGTCCTGGAGTGGCTATTATAATCTGGAAAAAAAGATTTGAACAAATAAGGTGTTGTGGATTCTGATAAAGTTCTTAACTGACAAACATTACCCTAAACTTTACCCCAAAGTACCTTGATCTTCTGCTTGAGTCGATGCAGCTGAGGAGGTAAAGGCATCCCACCCACCAGCAGGGCAGTTCTCATGTTCGGCAGACCCATCATCAGCTCTTTCGTCTGCTTCTCTATCTGAATGGCCAGCTCTCTGGTCGGGGTCAGGATGACACACGTGGGACAAGACGGAGAAGCAGTTTGGCTCTGGGAAATGATCAAAACACATACACTGTTTATGGGAAGTGGCAACAAATGAAGAAAAAAAATATCCAGGACATAAAAACCTAATTTTTGTCAAATTTAATTCTTAATTAATGTATTTTTTTCAGTAATAAAAAATTAAAAGGATTTGTAATTAGCATTATAGAAATTACACACAGGAAAAAATAAATCTGGAAATAAATTACTGAATAAAAAAGTGAAACATTAAATAAATAAATAAATAAATTGCCAAAATAAAAAGACTTAAGGCAAATGTTTGCACCTAAAAATGAACGCTGATATGAAACGTTAATGTGACATTAGCTGTACGGTGAGTATGAGTTTTATATAACAATTGCCCTTATCTGAACTAAGCATTCTGGTTGTGAACTTTTCAGAGGAAGTGCACTGGAATTACAGACCAGTCAAAAATAGATCTGCTCTTATGAATTACTCATACTGGTGGTGCGCAGGAGAGAACTCACTATCTAGGGTAACAGCTGTTACCATAAAAGAGTTTTCTATTTAAACAGGATGACCTGAGGGCCAATACTGAGACACAAAATTTCCATTTTCTTTCTTTCGATCTAGTGAGCTGACACTATTGTTGGCTGCATATATCTAAATAGAATTTTCATAATTGATGAACTTTAACAGTTATAGCACTGAAATAAACAAAATTGAGCTGAAAATGACACTTATCTTCTGTAGAGAGGCTTTACAGCTGAAACTGAAAACTGACTTTATTCAATAATTGATGAATTTTACAAGATTAATACTGTAATTTTCCTGCTTATTAATGTGAAGCTGCTTTGAATAAATCTGCATTGTTTAAGGTTTATTTCAAGTTTCTGTCATTAATTACTCACCCATATGTCCCAAACATGTAAGACCTTCGTTTATCTTTGGAACACAATTAAGATATTTTTGATGAAATCCGAGAGGTTTTTTAACCCCAATAGAAAGCAACATAATTACCACATTCAAGGTCCAGAAAAGTAGTAAAGACACTGTTAAAATAGTCCATGTGACTACAACAGTTTACATCGCACAGACAGCGTTGCAGCGCTTCAGTGTTTACATCCAAACGCCGATTCAGTATTGGCTGTTCACGTGAGCAGCAAGACACATGCGACCACTCGTTGACTATTTTAACAATGTCTTTACTACTTTTATTGACCTTAAATGTGGTAATTACACTGCTTTCTATGGGAGATTAAAAAAAAACCTCTCGAATTTCATGAAAAATATCTTAATTTGTATTCCGAAGATGAACGAAGGTCTTACGTGTTTGGGACAACATATGGGTGAGTAATTACTGACAGAAATTTCATTTGTTGGTTGAACTAACCCTTTAAAGCACTATATAAATACTTAAAGAGACAGTTCACCCAAAAATGAAAATTCTGTCATCATTTGTTCACCCTCAAGTTGTTCAAAACCTGTATGAGTTTCTTTCTTCTGTTGTACACAAAAGAAGATATTTTGAAGAATGTTAGCAACCAAACCGTTTCTTGACTTCCATAGTAGGAAAAAAGTACTATGCAAGTAAATGGGGATCAGAAACAGTTTGGTTACCCACATTCCTGTTTTGTGTTCAGCAGAATTAAGAAATTCATACAGGTTTGGAACAACTTGACGGTGAGTAAATGATGACAGAATTTATTAATAAATTATAATTAATTCAATTTACTCAACACTTATTGTTCAATTGACTCTTTGCAAAACCCGTCTCTTGTTGCTATGTCCGACAAGCCATGCTCTCTCAAGCCACACACCATGTTCTCCCGCAGTGAAAAATACATCGCGGAGCAAAGAGGACACTGACAACGTATGAAACAGTTTCATATTTAAAATATTGTCATTTTTAAAGAAGTTTAAACAATAAATACTGTATAGTGGCTCTTCTGACAGATCGCTGTAGCTCCTTCAATCGTCTCATGAAGCGATCATCTCTTCATACTAGTTCATTTATAGCATCAAATAAACATGAATGAACATCAGAAGGAATGTTGTTTCAGACGTGAGTACACACAATTTATCAAGTTCAAGTTCTCCAACGTTAATCTACTAACTGCCCTGACTGCTTTGTCGGATAAAATGGCAGATTCTGGGTTATGATTGGCTAGATCACCTGTCAATCAAACTGTTTGCGAAGGGTCGATTACTGACTGTCCTAGCACTACTTTAGATGTTCGGTATTTACCTGGAGTGCCTGCATTACCACTGGAAGAAGGAAGGCAACCGTCTTTCCAGAGCCCGTGTCTGCAGTGGCAATCACATCTCTGCCGGTTAAACCAACAGGAACCATCTGCATCTGGATGGGAGTGGGTGCCTCATAACCGGCCTTCTTCAGGTTGAGCCTGAGTGCTGTGGGAAAGTTACAGTGTTCAAACTCTATAATAGGTCTGCAGACCTCAGTGCCAGCAGTCACTATTGCCAGCTCTGTTTGAACTCTCTTAATCTGCTCCTCTGTCAGTTCAGATATGAAACTATCCTCTTTGTAAGAGTAACTTTCAGTGTTTGACGCATAAGAGGTCTTTGAACCCTCCTGTAGATCTTTAGAAAAGACCTTCTCGCCAAAACCCAAGCACATTTTAGCTAGATGACTGGCTTTACACTCCAGGCTACAGACATCATTGTCTGTTCTGTCGCAGATGTACTCTCCATATCGACCGCACATGACGCACACAGGTTCTCCTGGCTCTGGCCATCTCTGGTTCTTCTTGAAGGACTTTACTGGTTCCTCCTCTTCGTCTGGTTCATCTGGTTCTTCAGCCTCTATCTGATTGGGTTCCTCCTCTGTTTCAATATTCACAGTCTCGTCTGGAGGACAGATGTCAGATGGAGATGTTGAAACAGCGTCTTCTGGTGTCGTTTTGCTTCTCTTGGGGTTCAGCTGATGGGACTCCGGCGCTCTTTTGAGCTTTAGCGATCTCGGCATAAACATTTTCGGCCCGCATTCGCCACACAGACACTAACTCAAACAAAACAGAAGAAAAACGACTGTTATAGATATGTTTGAAACGCTTTATTTCAGAGAACCCAAGATCTGTGGACTGAATCGCTTCTTAAAAAAGTCGCGTAGATGTGACGTCATATAAACACAACCGTGAAGCTGGGCATTGTAGTTTTTAAAGATTAAAGAATTTCAATATTATATACGCTAGTATTATACTTATTATATTAGTTCAAAATATATTATTATATATAATTTACCTATTAATATTATGCTTTTTATACAGCATATATTTATATATATCTTCAAGTATATTTCGCAAGATTTAAAGCACAGTAAGATTATTTTCCTTTATTGAGACAAACCCGAATTTTAGATTTATGAAATTCACCTGGACAAAGTATTAATTATATTAATGTTTTAATGAATTAAATACGAAAACATTGTACTTATTAACTGGTTATAAATAATATAATAATAATAATAATAATAATAGTTTTATATAATAATATATTATATCAGTTAATAATACATAATTAAAAAAATATTAAAATTTAAAAAGCATATTAGTCACTTTTAAATGTTCTTAAACTTTTAAAGACTTGGAGGTCAATATTTTACTTTACTGAAAAATATTTAACTTTGTGAAATTCACCTGCATGTATTGTATTGTTTTGTGTTTTGTGTTTATTAATGGAATACAACATTATTGTACTAATTACATCTGCCTATAATAATAATTATCATTATTATTGTTGTTGTTATTATTATTATTATCATTATTATTATTTATAAGCAGATGTAATTAGTCTACAACATTGTCGTAACCCATTAATAAACACAAAACAATACAATAAGTATATAATTAGAATAATATAATACACTAAGTATACTAACATATATAATAATTATAATTATTATTATTATTATTATTGTTTCACAATAAAAAGCCATATGTTTTGAATTTGTATATATCTGTGTATATGTACAGAAAATTGAAGAAGGGGTCACTAAAATAATAATTTTGTTATAAATTATATTTTTTATAGGCCTATATTATTTTTTGTCTAAGCCCGCATGTGCAAATGGGTCAGCAGCATAGACTCGAGATGGATTTTCTATTTTCAACTATCATTTATTTATTACCAGTAGACCAAACTGTGAATTTCCCCTTAAAAAATTGGATGACTACAATTTATCTAATCTAATGTTAATGATTTGATAACATCACACGCTTTTACCATTCATAAAATACAGTAAATTGCATAAAGAGTGTGTTCTGATTAAATATATTAATAATGTATATGTTATAAAAATGATCCCATTTCTAGCGTAGTCCTCCCAATTTCTGCCAGTTTTGGATTGTTGGCGTGTTGGGCGGAGCGCGCATGCGCAGACGCCTCAGTCTCACACACTGCTGCAGGGAGACCGCAGGACGCTGGATGAATAGAGGGAGAATAACCGTAAATATCCAGATGGGAATATGTGGGCAGAGCATGGCGAGGTCCTAAAGAAGACAAAGACAAAGACAAAGACTCTTTTAAATCGAAACATGAGGGATTATTAAAAGAAAAACAGCCGAATTCAAATGGGGTACCAGAATGGATGAAGCTGTATGGGCAGAACCCCACTTTTATTACCGAATTTGATGTCAAAATAAGCCCAACCGAGTGTCTAAACAGCATTATGACACATGTGTGCCACAAATTCTGATATATAAGTGAGAGATACAAAGCAAAAAGTCAGATTTGATGCTTTGAATTCCTTCGGAGAGATGTCATCGCTGTAAGTACTGGATGTGACACTGCAGCTGTGAATATGGGAGATCTGACCGACTCCAGGGATCCGAAAAACACTTTCATTGTTCCTGCCATCAAGTCTTTTGAACATTATGATTTTAATAGAGCTAAAATCAGAGCAAGTCTCACATGGCTGGTGGCCAAAGCCTTTGGTACAGGTAGGTGGCGTGCTTCTCTTTCTCCACCATCATCTTTGTCTCTTGATTTGATTGCCAATGTGTTGCTTTGAGTACATTTGATATAAAATACCATATTTTAAATGTGAATGCATATTGTAATCTAATATTCAGAGTGTTAAAGATAGAGTCTGACTGGATTGTGTATTATATTACATGATATTAATAACAATTGCATTATATAATTTTAAACTGCTTCATAAATAGCTGTTGTTTATTAATTTTATCCAGTACTTATGGGTGTAATGTAAACAAAAAACAAGTTCTGCCATGCTTTTTTTAATATGTAACATGGTGTTACCTTGTAAATATCATGGTATATGAAAATGCTAACCGTATTGAGGTATTATGTAGTGTTGAACATGATGTACACAACATATACACAATATTTTTGTTTGTATATATAAAACATGCTCATGTCATTTATCTGTAAACTTAAACCCTTAACTTAAAGAAGTACACTTTAGCATGAGTATTATTACTTTAAGTGCCAACTGAATACAATCTTTCCAGGCACTTAATTGAATGTTATTTGTCATTTAATGAAAATGTATTATAGTTTAAATTTATATCACATGCAATTAGTTGAACTTAAGTGTTGGTTTTTTTGACGCACTTAAGTAGGACTTAAGTACATCTTCATCCTCTGGTTTCACAGACAAGGCTTAAGCCTAGTCCCAGAATAAAATGTGTGTTGTTTTAGCTGTATACCGGAATATTTTATAAATATGTCAGTGCTATTGTTTGGTCTCAAGATCCACTCAAGTAATGTTTTGTTTTTTTCTAAAGCACATTTATAAAAGCTACTTAAATCTCCTAATTGAGCTAAGGCCTAATCCTGGCTTAATCTAAGCCTTGTCTGTGAAACCGGGCCTAAAAATGTAATTTCATAATTACTTCCTTGTCTTTTGAAATTGGTTAAAGTGTAAGGTTTTAAGATTTGAAATACACTAAAAGTGCACATCCAATACAATTAAGCACACTTCTTTTTCGGGATTAACGGGATTGACTTTCAGTGCAACTCGATATCAAAATATCAGTCAGAATATCAACAAAAACCACAGAGCCACAGAGTTCAAAAGTGCTCACTGTCATTGTGGTGAACATTGTGACAGAATGTCAGCTTATAGTTGGTCACTTTGTGTGCTGAGTTTGACCACATGATGCTCATAAATGTAGTTAATGAAGTTTCATGTTCATATTCAATCAAATCGGTACAAGCTTGACATCTAGTTTGACATGTTTATTCTCTAGCGAGTCACTGAGCTCAGCTGTATGTTTGGTTTAACAGTGCAGATCCATTGTGATTGGCTAACTGATGTAACCACCAACCATCTGGTCTCCTTTAGGTCCTCTCATTAAAATGCGCAGTCAGGTCTTCAGACACAAATGACCACTCTTCCTGTGAGAGTGGTTATTGTTTAGCATCTCTGATTTAAAGTGACCTTAAATTTAAAGAACAAGAAAGTGAAATCCAGGGTGAGGATATGGAAATGTTCAATAGGCCTTATTGACCCGTTTGTTGACTTGGCGTAACCTTGGGACAGATGATAGTACGACTGATAATAGGCTACACTTCTCCAAACGAAGAATGATTTAATCAACACATTTCAGACCACAATTTAAACATGATGTAGCACGGCTTTAAACGAATGTATGAATGATGCTGCCAGACTAGTTGAAATGAAATACAAGCGGTTGTTTGAGAGTGGTCCGGTCAGTTTAAAGTCCATAAAAGCTTTTCCATTGATCCATTTTGGTCAGTTGGGACAGATAGAGATAATGAATTGGAAATTTAATGGCATGCACTCTGAATCTCCTGAATGCATTCTTTCTTGATTGCTCTTTGGTTTCTGAAAATTGAACGATTTATTACTTGTTTTTTTGTGAAAATGAATGTGTGTGAAATAAACTTCAAATTGGGGAAAACTTAAAGGATTAGTTCATTAGAATTAAACTCCCATGTCATCCAAGATGTTCACGTCTTTCTTTCTTCAGTCGAAAAGAAATTTAGGTTTT
The DNA here is from genome assembly GCA_038088235.1 of Zacco platypus. NCBI lineage: Eukaryota > Metazoa > Chordata > Actinopteri > Cypriniformes > Xenocyprididae > Zacco > Zacco platypus. The sequence continues at coordinate 39,780,702 of CM076086.1, read as the reverse complement.
TGCGGAAAACATTCCAGGGTTTTTCTCTGTATAGTGGACTTCAATGGGGTTCAATGGGTGGAAGGTCTAAATTACAGTTTCAGTGCAGCTTCAAAGGGATCCCAAATGAGGAATAAGGGTCTTATCTAGTGAAACGATTGGTAATTTTATGAGAAAAAAAAGATTCTTTTTAACCACAAATGCTCGTCTTGCACTAGCTCTCTTCTTCTTCTTCTTGTAGAATTCCAGCAGTGTAGATGCTGCTAAGTGTATTACTGCCCTCCACAGTTCTAAGTGTGCACTAAATTGTTATATACAATATGCTAGTGCAAGTATATCAGAATTAGTTCAAACTTTGACTTGTGGAGGGCAGTAACACACTTAACAAAGTGTTTGTGGTTAAAATGTATACAATTTTTTTTTTTAATTTACAAAATTACTGATCATTTCACTAGACAAGTCACTTAACATTTGCATTACAAGACATTTTAATTCAGAAGTGAACTAATCCTTTAACTGACAGCTCTCATTCAAACTGAATAAATTATGTGAATAAACCCACTACATAGCACACTTAGTGCCCATTCATAGCACACATAGCAAATATTTTATCGATATATTTTTAATTGATTGACAGTCATATATATATATATATATATATATATATATATACATTTTTTTAAATATTTTTAGACTTACTGTGTACTGTGTGTTCAATTTATTTTCAAATACAAATGTCATATGCAAAATATTCAAATGTAATTTTAAAAATGTAAATGAAAATCTATTATGTACTTTTATGTCTATTTATGTACTTAAAAAATGTACACTAATCACTATTTTTACAATGTTTTTTTAATAAATGAAATGCACCAAAAAACAATACATCACAAAAAACAGCAGGTTTTGCCTAAACGTGTTTTTCTTTTAAAGCGTTTTCATGTTTTCCATCAAAAATGCCACGCAAAGACGTTTTCGAATTGTGACAAATGAATCGTTGAATCTGATTCACTTTTGAAAGAGTTCACAGTGAACCAAATGAATCGGACTCACGGAATTAATTACAAATTGTATTAAAATCATTGGAATATTTACAGTATTGCTTAATTGTATATTTCCAGCTAAATCATTGTGAATATATTGTGATTATTGGACATATTGTTCATCTTTACAGTACAGAATATAAACACCTGTGTAGCTCCTCTCTCCCCTTCTGTGGTTCTCCATCTGTGTTTGATGAGGCTCGTGAGGAGCTGCATACGTATGGCAGGGGAATCGATCAGCCTCCCTATTGTTGCCATGCCAACCGCGGTCTGGCAGTCATATTTTTTGACTTACATTGTCAACGCCTTGTGGCTCTGATACCATCAGTGAAATGTTTGATCTATTGTTTTATGATATAGACCCATTTTAAAAGCTATTGAGTAACATTTAAGGTAGTTTCATTTTTTACGCATTGCCCATGTCTCGAATGAATTCGTACGGAGTGGTTCAGATCTGTTTTATCATTACCACAATCAGGTTTAACGCAGAAAATTGAAACCATGTGCAGGTAATAAGGAAGCGTTCTCTCAAACTCTCACCCGTCTCCTTAAATAGCTAAACATCTCGGTTCTCCATGGATACGGTGACCTCATTCGGATCTGTGAACCCATTTATTCTGTTAGCTTGTTAACTCGTGATAATGATATTTTTTGATATTGTAGCTGTATGGTAGACATCGTCTCGCTTCCTTTAAGGGCTTTCTCCTTTTCCTCATCTTCCTGGGTGAGAGTAAATTATTACACTTGCACTGAGGATCGGAAAACACCAAGCCGAGTTTTAGCTATATTTAGCTGTTCCGAAGATGAAAAGTACTTTGATGTTTGAAATTCAGAAGGAAATCTCGCCGACTCAGCTGTCTGCTATGATATAACAGAGTGAAGGTGTCTTAATATGTGTAGAAAGCATTATTATTCAAAGTATTATTGATCAAAATGTCAAATTTTGTGGTGGTAATTTCCAGAATTTTGTAGAAAAGTTTTATATCTATATATATATAATTTGATTACCAAATGTACGATATTTATGTATGATAATAGTTGTAAAATAGTCATGTGTCACAAAAAAAATAATTTAATAAATAAATAATTTTTTTTTTTTCGTCATGCCAGATTCTGGTGAAAAAAAGATATTGTTATTTTTGTAAATTTATTTTTGTCTTATTTTATGCTTTATTAAATAAATTTGTCAGTAATTGAACTGTGGTTTTTGTGATTATTTTGCTATTAAATGGCAAATAATGCTGGATTGCAAAAAAACAGGATTTGGCCGGAATCAACAAAAGCTGGAGGGACTGATTAATATGATGATTATTGTGTATTTAGGTTTAAATAAGCTGATAATTATTTTTATGTTATGGCCAAAAACAGATAGCTGATAATACAATTCCATACTATTATCTTTTTAAATGCTAAAAGTGAATTTTGTGACTTTTTTTCATTCATTCATACATGTTTATTTATTACACAAATTAGTCAATAATTTCAAGTAGTACTGTGCTTTTTGCAATTGTTTTGCAGTTAAATGGTGAATAATGCAGGTTTGCAAAAATTTAGTAGATTTTGTGTTGTTCCACAATCACAGAATCGCCAAAAACTGAAAGGGACTGATTAATATTATGTATTTATGTTTACTAATTATGATAAGATAATTATTTATGTAATAGCCAATAAATAGCCAATATTACAACTAATATCAATCTTTTTAAATGCTACAAGTGAATTTTGTGTCTTATTTTCTCATCCATACATTTTTGTCAATAACTTCAAATAGTTTTGTGCTTTTTGAAATTAATGCAGGATTGCACAAATATAGTGTTGTTTCGCAATCTGATTTAATATGATGAATATTATGTGTTTAGGTTTAAATAATGCTGATAAGCCGATAATATTTTTATATTATGGACGATAAAAAAAAAAAGAATAAATGGCAAGTGAATTTAGGCATCAGAACACAACAGTATGAAAACGAATATTCATTTTGAGAATTGCTGAAGATTTAACATTTAACTGTTATTAAATTATTATTGTTTTTAAAGACAAACTGTTGTAAGGCCCTGGTACACTTCAAGTGAAATCAACTGCTTTTACATAATTTTGAACAAATATTTTTGGTATTTGTTTCGGGAGTTTGATGTTTCTATGGCTTTTAAACACCTTTGTACTGCCATTGGTCCATGGTGTGATATGGTAATAGGTAGGTGTGGCTCTAAGGCTCCGCCTTCTTTGACAATCATTTCTTCTTTTCAGTCTGTCGAGGTCAGACGTCTGCAAGAAAAACCGATAAATGCTTTAAAAAGCTGCTTTATAGTTGAGAATGAAGACTTTTTTTCACTGTAAAGCTGATTGCTTGAAAACATCTGGAGGATCGTCAGGATGTTCGCTAACAGTGTAACGCTGGTCACGTATTTTGAATTTCGTTTTACCCGTAAACGAAGAATGAAAAAGAACTTCGCTGTGAGTATATCGGGGCCTTTAGATGGCAGCAATGTAACCATAACTGTCGTTCTGTCGTCTTACAGATAATGTTCCAGAAGACCTGAAGGACCCCTTCTACCGGGACCAGTATGAGCAGGAGCACCTGAAGCCTCCGGTAGCCGGCCTGCTGCTGTCGGCTGAGCTGTACTGCCGAGCAGGAAGTCTGATTCTGAAGAGCGACGCCGTCAAGCCTTTGCTGGGTCATGACGCCGTCATCCAGGCTCTGGCTCAGAAGGGCCTGTACGTCACCGACCAGGAGAGACTGGTGACCGAGAGAGACCTGCAAAAGAAACCCATTCAGATGGTGAGGGAACCACGTTTGTTGATTTACTTTTTTGACGGATGGATCTCGGATATTACGCGTAAATAGCATTTAATCAGGTTTTTTGACATTCAGTTTGGGTTACTTTTGAATGTAGTTCTAATGTTGGTCAGACACCTTTTATTTCTCGCCCCATCCTACTTTATATTTATTATCTCTGTCAAGCAGAAATACTACTAAAGAGGCACTGATTTTAATAATCCTGGGCCAATTAGCTGATTAATTATTTACTCATAAATAAATGTTATTAAAATCCATTCTATGCAATTTTTTCTGTATAAAAATGCTACAATTTTGCCATCACAACATTATGAAAATGAATATTAATTTTGGATTTACAAAAGATTTTACAGGGCTATTAAATTATTAGTGTTTAAAATAATAGTGTTTTAAAAAGTCTTTCAGTCTGTGTTGTTTTGGTATTATTTATATACTATTAAAGTATTTATTAATATTTTGAGTTAGCTTTTTTTTATATTTTCATTTTATTATGTGCCATTTTAATTCATTTTGTTTTTTAAATGCATAAAATTTATTTTATTTCAGTTAAAATTTTAGTAGTTCAACAAACATTTAGTTCAGTTTCTAGCCAAGGCAACATTTTTAATTTTCACTTTTTTTTCATTTTTTTTTTCAGTTTACGTCTAATATTTAATTTCAGCGTTATTTATAAAAACTAAAATGTTTTAGTTAACAATAACGTAGGTATTTTAAATATTGGCCGATATTCGATATGGTACAGAATCAGATATTTCGAAGATATCCCTAGGAAATGCATCACATTACGGAAGTAAAATCTTTAAACCAAAGCAGCTTTTGAAAGGCCCAGAATGTGTTTTGAATAGACAACTCATAAATCTCTCTCTGTTTTATGTCCTATATGTTGTCACATTGTTTAATTGAAGACATATTTGGGGCTCATAGCATCTTCTTTAAAGATATAAAGAGTGCTGTTGTTGTGTGAGTGACTTCCTGTTGATATTTAATTACCGCGCCGCTGTTTGCAGTGCCTCTGGCTTCCTCAGCCTCAATGGAGCACATATCATCGCAAACAATCTATTCGCTGCGTGAATAACGATTTTGCATAGTGCCAATAATGATTCTACTTACTGTATTCTGTGCTCCCCGTGACGAATTGATTATTTTTATTATATTAAATGATCACGTTGCTCTGCTGATAGTTATCTCACTACAATTTAGAGTCCCAGAAAGCTATTGTTTCGGCATGTATCCGAACGCATCGCTGCGCTCATTGATTCAGGCCTATGTGGCTTGGTCTCTTCTTCGAACCAATGAACGTTTCAGCACCTTGAACTCAGAGCCCACAAATCCTCATTAGCGTCAGAAAGCCGTCCATCTGTCTGCTGTTCTGCACCAGCTCTGCTACAGTAAGCCGTCTGATACAAGATCTGTCAGTCTTCCCGTGCTCAACTTTAACCTGTTTCGTCGTTTGGCTATGGCTTTGTGGCGCTCCCGTTTTGAGAAAATAATGCAGTCATTACATTGTAATCTGAGTATAGAAATGTTTTTTGCTTCCGTTGTGTTGTTATTGCCAGAATTAGACTCACTGAGATGTTAGTCAAGGATCAAATCTTGGTTTCTTAGTTGGCTTTTCAACTAATAAGTTAAACCCTAGATTATGTTGGAGCTTCGGCGCGGCAATTGGTGCTAATGTAGGTTACGTGGGTTTGAGTCTGGCTTTTGAATTATAGCTGCACAAAAAAACCTGCATCACTGAAAATGATGGATTGTGTTGGTCTATGTTAGTGTTTATATTTAGTGTTTATATCAGTCTGCCAGTTTTTAATTAATTTGTAATCTAAAATATTTTTATGGTTTTGTTTTGTAAGTAGCAAACAGTTAATGTAAAAAAAAGTAATAATTGATGAAACTGAACTGAAATGAAACAACACTGAACTAAATTGAGCTGAATATTGACACTGCTTTACAGCTGAAATTGACCCTTCGCAAACATTTTGATTGACAGGCGATCTGACCAATCATAACCCCGAATCCGCCATTTTGTTTGACAAAGCAGTCAGGGGAGTTAGTAGATTAACGTTGGTGAACTTGAACTTGAAAAATTGTGTGTACTCACGTCTTTCCACGCTTGAAACAACGTTCCTTCTGATGTTCATTCATGTTTATTTGATGCAATAAATGAACTAGTATGAAGAGATGATCGGTTCACGAGCCGCTCGAAGGAGCTACAGCGATCTGTCACGACACATTAAAGACACACTATACGCTATTTATTGTTTAAACTTCTTAAAAACATTGCGATTTATTAGACATGAAACTGTTTCATATGTCTGTCGACGTGTTGTCAGTGTCCTCTTTGCTCCGCGATGTATTTTTCACTACGTGAGAACATGATGTGTGGCGTGAGAGCGCATGGGTTGTTGGGCAAAGCAACAGTAACTAAAGGAGGCGGGTCTTTGCGAAGGTAAATTGAATCCGTTTCTTAATTGATGAATTTTACTAAATTAAAGCAGTAATTTTCCTTGTTTATTAATGTGAAGCTGCGTTGAAACGATGTGTATAAAGCGCTATATTAATGTGACTTGACTTTATGTGACTAGCAAATAATTTTTTTTTTACTGAAACACCAATTTTAATTTGGAAAATAAAGTTTTGGTTATTAAATTTGGGTAACTGGTAACAGGATGATCAATTAAAGCAGTCTTATTAAATGTCGAGAGGTGATTTATTGCCAATATTTAAATAGTCATATCGCTACTCTTAGCATCATTTTTGGTCACGGTAAGATGCGTCCACACTGCTGACATTACCTGTTGTATCTTTTCCACATTGTGTGCATGAAACCGGCGCTGAACACAGTGAAAACGCACCATCTGAGAAGTACTAATTATTAACGATCATCACTGTTTCGCTCAGTGATTTTGGCACTGTTTCAAAAATACTTACGGCTGGTGAAATTTGTGTGCATGTCTAATATTGTTGTTCTGATGTTGGTTAAATTTGCAAACACTTACCACACTGGAAGTTATATTCATTACATCAGTAACTGGTTTACAGTAAGACTTTGATATATTGATGTATTCATTCATTAAAAAAATGCTACATTTAGAGCCAGTTTACTTGACTTATCTCTTCTGTTCTTGTGGGATGGAGGTGATAGGACACCGCTTTGTGATGACAGTGTTTTGCAGAAACACATTAAGAAGTTTTGACTGCACCAACTGAACGGCTGCGGCGGTTTACCATCAATAATTCAGCAGGGCTTCTATTTTGGATGCGAGAGGCAAATCCTGTCAGATTTTTGTGAGGTGATCAGAGTTTCTTCTGCTTGTGCATTGAAATGTTCTTCAAAGTAAAAGGGCTTTGCCATGCACTTTATTTCATTTAAATCCGCTTGTATGGATTTAAAGTGTTAGATCACCCAAAAATTTAAATTCTGTCATCAGTTATTCATGTTGTTCCAAACAAGAGGTGGGCTATATGGCAAAAACAAAAAAAATTTTCATGAAAATCACAATTCAAGATGTTAGTTTAACTATTTTGCAAGTACAGTACAGATAAACTAATGTAGCCTAAACTAATGTAAAAAAATGTAGCATTACAAGGTAACGAAATACAAAAGAAAAAAGGATGACAGACCGTTTAGGCCAAAGTCATTTTATCTTTGTTATTAAAAATAAGAACAAAAAGATGCACATTACAAATACAATATACAAATACACAAATGAAATGAACAGTGCTTTATTTTTTCACAGTAGGTGTATTTAACAGTATTATTCAAGTAAGAAATTGAATAAACAAATGTAAAAGTAAAACACTACATAGATTTTTACTGTATATACACTGATTAGTAGCTTTAATTATAGTAACTATAACGATAACTATATTTGCGGCCACACCAGCGAACAATAACAATAAGTTTATTCCACGGCCGTAACCACCATAGACGTTATTTCCAATAATTAGAAATAGCAAAGTTGCCCCTATATGGCTATATTACAGGAAATGGACATTTTAAGTTTTGGTTTGACTCAAAAACTAACCAGCATAAAAAGATATAAGTTCACTCTCCTTTTCTTCTCTCCACTGCTGCTGAGAGGCCGCCATCTTGTTTGAATTGTTTCTGAAATTTCCAAGATGGTCATGTGATCGGCTGTTAGCATTCATTTTTTCATTTCATTTTTCATCATTTAGCAGACGCTTTTATCCAAAGGGACTTACAAGGGGAGCAATTAGGGGTTAGGTGTCTTGCTCAAGGGCACTTTAGTCATGGTATCGAAGGTGGAGAGAGTGCTGTTTATTCACAATCCCCACTTTCAATTCCTGCCGGCGTGGGAATCGAACCGGCAACCTTCAGATTACAAGCCCAACTCCCTCTCGATCTAAAGAATCTAGATAGAAATTTGTTGTTCATTCTCAATGGGAAAATGCCCGAGCAATATTGTCCGGCAACATTGTGCAAAAAGTTTCCCCGTGTATCATCACCTTAACAGCGCTAATCACTGTCAGAATGAGTGAGCTGGCCAATCAAATCAAAGAAGGCGGGGCTTACTGTTCATAGAACATAAGCACGAATTTCAATACGACGCTTTCGTTTTAGCAGTGGCGATTTAATATTTGACGACTGTTTTATGATTGAAATATTCAGCGACTGACAGTAATATCTAGTGATGCAAACTACTCCTACTACATTTTTTATGAAATTTCATAAAAATGAAAAAAAAAATGCACTGAAAAAAGTGTGTACTAGAACAACGCGAGAATAAAATCTTCTAAAATGCTTCTGCTTTAAACTGTGTGCCAATAATAAACTTTTGTTATTGTGAATACAGACCTTTCTACTTGAACAGCATTTATTTCTTCTGTACCTTCTACATTTTATATATATATAAATAACCTCTGTCGTGATTGGATGGTGATAGGTATGTTTACAGCTCTGACATTATTATTGTGACATTTTAGTTTGCACATGGGCTGGATGGACTGTGTATGACATTTTGGAAATCTAACTCTTTAGTTCAGAAGTATAAGGAAAATCTTGTTTGGAAAAATGTTTTTACTGCTTTCTCTCTCTCTCTCTCTCTCTCTCTCTCTAGTCTCTACTGAAGAATCGTATTTGCTACTGCAGCTGCTGCCCACCCACACACACACAACCCCGCATTCATTTTACATTATAGACTCGCTCAAAAATACATACATACGCACGCATACGCAGCTCGCACTCTCACCCACATAGTCACGCCACAGCGAGAAAAAATTGTCATAATAGTCATTGTGTGTTTATGTCATGGTTTAAATTAATTTAACAGCGCACGTTGATCTGATACAACATGTAGATTTTTATTATAATATATCATTAAAATAATAATGACTGCATTTTTAAGTGTATACTTAATATATATGTATAAATAATTATTCTTTAATACATGTTTTTAGTTGTTTTAATAATTATATACATATTTATTTTATAATTAAGTTATATTAAATATATACAATAAAGCATATGCATATATTTATTCTCTACTATATAATTATTTAAATTATATACTATTTATATTTTATGTATATATATATTATGAAATATGAAAAGTACTTTATTGTTAAATTATATTTTTTAGTTTATATTAATTTAGATTTAATCAATACATAAAATGTGTGCATTTCATTATATATATAAACTAATGTATAGTTATTTTATATACATTATATATCTATATACATATATATCGTTATATTTATATATATATATATATATATATATATATATATACATTATATATAACCTATAGATATATAATATATATATTGTTCTGTAGTGTAAATGGCATATGTGTGTATTTTAAAAATAAATGTTAATTTTATATTCAATTTATATTTCTATTATATATTTAATGAATATATGAATATTTAATATATGCTGTAAAGCAATGTTATCTCACTTCCTCTGTGTCAACCCCATATCATCATATATAATATTGTTGTATAATGGGGTTGTATCTTCATGTTGGTACAAACCATAGAGATCGGTACCCCTGCATCGTGACTCTGAGAATGAATTGTGCTTAATTAAGACTAATCAATGTTTTGACAAGTGTAAATGATAACACCAGAGATGCAAGTATGCAGCCTCTTAATGACATGATGCTATATCTGGCCCTGGCAGACAATGAGAGAGAGTCATTTTTAGTGCTGTGGGCTCCTCAGGGATGGATGTTATTTACATATGAGCACAGTACGGAACTGATGATGTGACGGCACTGAGAACATTTCACATTTTCTGAAGACATATGCTCGCCCGTTAAACAAAATATGACCAGCGATGCGATGCAGCAACTACCTTTTGAGTCCTTTAATTACTTTACTCGTATCTGAACATTGAAGTCCACACATCTGAATTTGAGCAATAACTCATATTTTATATGTAGTTTACATATATCTGCATGGCATGAACTGGAAGTAAAGGTATTGCATTCGAGACATAGACTTCTGCATAATTCACAAACCAGCGCAGTATGCACACTTGACCTACTTCATGTCTCTTGGCATCAGTGCTTGTAGATCACAAATGGAGGCAGTACTTCTTGTTATTAGGTTCTTGCAAGAATTTAGATTTAATTTGAGTATTTTGTTCAATAATTGTTGCGATACTAACTTAGGCTCCCAGGGCACACGTGGTGATTAGGTATTTCCTGCTTCAATGCTTTTTTTATATTCTTCTTAATTAAATGGTAATTTCTTTGAAAGATTATTGTGATTTGACTGGGAAACGTATGTTTAATTCTTTTATACTATTAAATGTTATTTTTGTGTGCTTGATGGTGAGTAAAATTAAAACCAATTGTAAACTTTAGGTGATCTATTCCTTTACGTTTTTATTATGTTCTTGTATTTAGATTTAATTTGAGAACATTCTGTGCAATAATTGTTATTATATTGTCGCAGGTTCCCTGGGCACACATGGTTACAGAGATTTTTTTAGATTTTTCCTATAATTAAATGTTAATTTGTTCAAAAGATTAGTGTGATTTACTGGAGAAATGTTAATTCTTCTGTAAATTTAAATATTATATTTGAATGCTTGAAGGTCAGTAAATGATAGGGATGCTTTAATCAGGATTCCTGCATCCGATGCCGACTATCGCTTTCTTATCCCGATCGTTCAATTTCTATATGAAATAAGTAAGCTCTCTGTTGACTGTCACTGTTAAACCCTTACCCATTTTCAGTTTCAATATGATTTATGACCAATCGAGTGATTGAATGTGATTTATGACCAATCGAGTCATTGAATGTGATTTATCGGCCGATACTGATCTGTGGCCAATCGATTTGAATGTGATTTATGACCAATCGAATCATTGAATGTGATTTATGACTCGATTTGGGGGGGGGGGGGCTGTTCCTTTACATTTGTTTTTAGGTTTTGGAACTTACATTTGATTCAAGTAAATTCTGTGCAATAATTTTGACTGTACAAAGGCTCCCAAGGCACACATGGTGATTGGGTATTTCCCGCTTTTTCTTAAACTCCTCATTAATCCTCGTTCAACAGCCAGACAAACTTGTCAATCAAATCCTGCATCCTCACAAACAGTCACGGTCGGGTTGAATGCTGTGCACGCCAGCTTGACGCTTCCCCGGTTCACACACGCTCTGTTGCCATAGCAATGCCCTGTAAAGGCGGGAGGCAGCATGCTTACAAGGTGGATCCATTAGTGAAAAGTGCAATTTAAATCCAAAAAGCCAAGGTAAAAGTAATCTTCAAATTGAGGATTAAAAGGAAAGGTTGCGCCAATCCATATCAACATTATTCAGGCCTTTTGCTTAGCTCATGTCTTTCTTGGCCGGCTGCTATGATGTTTTTCTCTTCACCAATCAGACTCAGCAGATGAGATGTACCTCGACACGACAGGAAATCACTTTCTCTTAGCTTAAATATTAAATGCTTGCAATATTTGAAATGCCTTTTGGTTTTGCTCAAATGAGAACGTCTAGGCAGGTGTTTGACCAATAGGTCCAATCGAAAGGAAGAGATGTGGTTTTTTTCAGTTGATTTAGATCTCAGGCTGTCTTGGAGTGGCGAGGGAGCCTCAGAGGAGAATGTTTTCAGCCCGACTCCAACAAAAGCCTGTTTACAAAGAGCCTTTTCTAACGTGTCAGTGCTGTTTTTAAGCGGTCACGGCTGGTATGTCTCATCGGTATTGTCCAGCCTTAAATTTAAGCCAAAGACGAGTTAGTTTCCTTGAATTGACTGTGGGAAAGGAATTATTTTTGTGTATTTGATTTTTTTTAAATCTTAAAGAAAATGATTTAATTTTCTTATTATCTTCAACATTATATGCCGAGGATTTTTTAATGAAATCCTTACCTTTGTGTTTCAATAACTGCATCAAGATTTTGGTTTTATGTCTATTAATCGTGCAGCCCTACCCAGATGTTAGTGTTTTTGGTGTGCATTTGTGATGCAGTGAAGAGCAGTGACTGCTGGGAGTGGAAACAAGGGCCAGTGCTTTATGAGAAATTCATTACAGGACAGTTTCTCCTTTCTACAAGGACGGATAAAAATGAAAAAGTTTCTTTTTTGGACACTTGGGTTTTGCATTATATAACAGCCAAATTTTGTATTTGTGGGCTGTGGGAACATGATTGTAACTGCGTGATTTGAAAACATTTCATTTGTCAATTTCACTTATGTAAGCTTTGGTGCTCACATAAGAAACACAGGTTCAAATCCAACCTGCAACATCTGTCGATCACATTCCCCATCCTGCTGTCCTCATAAAAAAGCCCCAAAATTAATTAACGATTGAGCTTTTAATCTCTGTTTTGAAACTATTATGAATAGATCTTCATTACAAGCCAAAAGGTCAAATCACTGCACACTCTGACCATTAACATCCATTCAAACTGCAAAATGTTTAATCAGTGAAAGTGTAATCAGCTTAAACGAGAAGGCCGACGCTTATGCAACAGACCGTCTTCTGTTTTTTCTCCTGTGATGAGACGTGGGAGTGTCACAGCTCATGCGGAGAGGAAATCAGACCCACTCAAGTGAGAAAAATTGCTGACTGAACAGCATAACTCAGTGTCACTGGGGTCCATCAGAGCGAATCTTTCCATCCAACCGCATTCACACACATCTAATGTGACAGAAAAGCTGCGCTGTGGCATTCTGAACTACCTGTTCAGCTCAACGAGCGCTCAGATTTACAGTGAAAGGTCAGAAATTTTACCAGGCAGCAAAAAGCGCAGCGCTAAGAAATGTGTAACATCTGCATTTAGAGTATTCAACATAAACAATGATAAATATGAGTTAGATTACATAATTATGAATATGCTGTGAATTTTTTCTTCAAATATTTATCATTGTTTATGCATATACAGTCTTGGTCAGAATTATTGCTCACCCTTTTATTAAATTCTTTTTGCAGCCTCCTTTTGCCAAGATATCAGGAAGAGTTTTCTTCTATAATGCCTCATGAGGTTGAAGAACACCTGATAAGAGATCAGAGATCATTCCTCCATACAGGCCGCGTTCACACAGCAACAGAATACGGTTGTCAGTCCTGTTTTTGAGTCCTTAATACGGTTACGTTCACACACAGTACGGTTATTTACGGGAGTGACAAGCGTTTTTTATAACCAAACTCACAGACGTAAATTTTCAGGACACATTCTCGGAAAATTCGCACTGTGTCAAAGGAACAGGACTGGACAAGCAGTCAAAGCTGCCTGGCTAGCATGTTTACATTGAAACTGCTGTCAGTTAATGAAGATTTGATGGATGAACTTGCGGCTCAATTGACCGTTCGCAACGACCCGCCTCCTTTAGTTACTGTTGCTATGTCCGACAAGCCATGCGCTCTCACGCCACACATCATGTTCTCACACAGTGAAAAATACATTGCGGAGCAAAGAGGACACTGACAACGTATGAAACAGTTCCATATTTAAAATAATGTCATTTTTTAAAGAAGTTTAAACAATAAATAGTGTATAGTGGCTTTTTAATGTGTCGTGACAGATCGCTGTAGCTCCTTCAAGCGGCTCGTGAACCGATCATCTCTTCATACTAGTTCATTTATAGCATCAAATAAACATGAATGAACATCAGAAGGAATGTTGTTTCAAGTGTCTGTCACGACACATTAAAGAGACACTATACGGTATTTAGAGTTTAAACTGCTTTAAAAAATGACAATATTTTAAATATGAAACTGTTTCATACGTTGTCAGTGTCCTCTTTGCTCCGCGATGTATTTTTCACTGCGGGAGAACATGATGTGTTTTGATTTTTCAATTGTCACTGAAAAAAAAAAAAACTTCGTAAGTTGCGATAAATGTGCAAAAGTGTTCGTTTACAATGGACATAAATCTGTTAATGATGTTAACTTGAACGAATATTTAGTCTGAGTATATGTGTAGCTACATTTTTCACAAGCTGGTGAGATAAAGTCCGCGGGAACGGGCGGGAGTGGAACAGATAGGTTGCGGGAGCGTGCGGGTTCAAGAAAACAGTCCCGTGACGTTAAATAAATCAAAAGTAATTTAATCTCAAATAAAATAATGATAATTAAATTAAAAAATATAACCTTGTATCAGGCATTAAGGAATGCTTAACAAGCTAACAAATTAACAAAGATGGTTGATTGCTTTAAAAACATCAGTCAGTCAGCCGGAAGGACAGTGACGTGAACATTGTTTGTTATATGAGCTCAACCCTTCTTGCAATGTTTTCTGATTCACTATTTTCCCACTGTGCACCAGTCCTTTCACTGAGGTTTGCTTTCAGCGAAACAAAATCAATATCCTCCTAAAGTGTCTTATCTCTCTGTACAGACAAGGCTTGTAATAAGACAGCCACATTTTAATTTGTGGTCGAGATGGGGGTTCGTTTTTCATTTGCTTGTACCCAGAGGACAGGACCATTGACATGACTGTGATGGGGATGATCCATTGTTTTGCTTGTTTATTTTAAGTGGATAAATTTAGGGTGATGTCGAACGTGTTATTAGATGCTGTGGGGAAGCACACCTCCCATCTTTACATTGGTTATGTTTACAGTTCTCGCAAGAGGACTGAATCTATAGCGCTATACAAAGAGCGCGTCCAATTCCCAAGCAAATAACAAATAATTTTTACGGTGTGTCACATTTACCGCTGTTCAGCAAATTTCCGCAGGCGAAGTCCACATGATCTGGAATTTTCTGGGAGAGTGAAAGATTTCTCCATGCAGATTTTGCAACAGGTTCAAGCTTTTTCATGTGGGTTTGTTGCGGTGACAGACTGACAGGAAGCTGCTTGGTTTGAAAGTGACTTCTTTGTGAGCTGTGTTTCATACATCACTATCGACAATAGACACATTCATAAAATTTTGTTGAAATTTTGTTAATGGGACCGTACCTTCATGAGCTCGTTCCTTTAAGTGATCCAATCAAGAACGAATGACTCTCGTGTGTTGATTCTTTATAGCGAATTAAAAACATACAACTCAGTGTAGTCCGATTCCCGAATATATCTAATGATTCTGTTCTTTTAGTGAATCAAACCATAGATTATAATTGTGAGACTGAAATTGTGTAGTAGTTATTGATTGTTCGAATGACAACTTTTCATTCATTTATTCTTTAAAAAATGTTAATATGTTGTCGAGCTGCACGATTAATCGTAAAAAGATCGCAATCTCGATTCAATCTGTGATAAAATCATACCGGAACATTCAAATATGTGTTCGTGCTGCCAGAGAGTAGTTTTGAACCACACATTAGTTAGCCTATTTCTGTGATACTAATGTTCAAATTATCACTTATAAGTACTGAGATATAAATTGTAAGTTAGTGTATAAACACTGATGTCTACGATAGCGATCGAAATAGAGCAAACTACCTTTGAAACGAACTTGGCGCGTCAAATAACATTTGTTTCTATTACATCTTATTCCACTAGTTGGCAGCAAGTGATTTAAATTTGATCATTGAATCATTCATTCAAAAGATTCGTTCAAAGACACTGATTCATCCAGCAATGAAACAAGTATTTATTAATGAGTCATTGAATTCATTCAAAACCATTTTTAAAAAAAAAATAATAATTCATTCAGACATTTTCCAGCAATTAGAGTGCAGAGATTTTACAATATTATATCAGAACATCTTGTAAATTAGTTATATTGATTGGTGGTATATTCAGAATCGTGGGAGAATCGTGATTTCTATTTGAAACCAAAAAATTGTTGTAACGCAAGTTCTTAAGTACGGGAAGAAGGAGGCGGGAACCGGCAAACATTCAACGTACTTTAATAATAAAATAAACAAACAATAAAACGAAAGTAAAATGGCGGCAGTTCCTCACGGCGACTGCCGCCCACACAAACATAATAAAAACACAACATAAACTCCAGGCCTGGTCCTCTCTCGTCCTTCACTGTCGTCGCTCCTCTTTTATGCTTCCGGATCTCCTCCGTGAGAGATACGAGACCGGTGCAGCGCGCAGCTGACGCTCATTATCACCGGCTTCGCGCTGTTCCCTCACGGCTCTCGCTCGCCCTGCTCGTCACAATTGTGATTCTTGTTTTATCCAGAATCGCTATAGAATCGTGCAGCATATGTTGTTTATGAATCTATTGCTAATGTATCTATTGCACACATAGGCCTATAGGAATATTTTATTCTTTAAAACTACTAAAGGAATCATTACATTCAATCAGAGCCAAGATAATTAAATTCTTTACAGTCCACATCTCTATTTCAGAAAGAGTAATTTTACACACCTGTCAATTTCACTCGTCATGTACAAGATATTATATTTAAAATGTTGAGAGAGGATGGGTCCCCAAGCAAGAGCAGGAGCGACTGTCCTATCTCAGGGAAGATAATCTCTAATTGGGTCGAGCAACAGGGGACGGATGCTGCCGTTTCCAGGGCAACAAACTCCAGAGACGAATGACTAGCTGCCAATTGAGCGAGTGACAATTGTCAGTTTGTATATTCTGGAAAATGGACCTGTGTCAGCAATTCAACAGTGCTTAACAATCTTTTTATTGATTTGTCGTTCACAGAGCGCCCACCTGACCATGATTGATACGCTGATGATGGCGTACACAGTGGAGACGGTGAGTGTGGAGAAGGTGATGGCGTGCATGCAGCAATACTCCACCGATTACCCAGACGGAGATGTGCCCTATGACACGGAGGATGCGGTCACCAGCTGGATGAATAAGGTCTTTTCTTCCTATTTAAGTCCTAAACTTAAACCATAATGCAATGCAAGTGCATTTGCTGTGCCGGATCGTCATCTTAGAAAAACTTTAACACAAACAGAGGATTGTTACACATGACTTGAATATTTCCTCATTGGCACATATGATCACTGAGGACATCTTTTAGTGAATGTGGTGGGACGACTGCTGTTTACATTCCCTTGCAGGCCAGCTGTACAGGCAGCCTAAATCAAGACGTTACCGCTAATGTATACACACACACACACATGTTAAACAGACCGTGAGCAAACCATGAGGGGCTGCAGGGAAATTTCTGTCCCATTTGTTAAACATAAACAAAACAATATTTGAATATATATACAACAAATATATCTCCATTTAATAATGAAATAATTAAACAATAATTTGGGGTAAACAATTAAGAAAAAAATTAATAAATAAAATGAAATATATATAATAGATATATAATTATTTATCATTATTTATTTTAAGTTTTACATTTTTATGGCTTAATTTATAATATAATTAATATAATATAATATAATATGATTCCCAAAACGTTTTTGTCAGCTGAACACCTTTATAAAACACTTAAATATTTATTTGAAGCACCCTGAGATTTTAAGTTAATATTTTAATAATTTAACATTGGCATATTTTCTGTTTGTATTTGTTCTGAAAAAAATGTTTCCAACTTGTATATAGATTAATATATAGAAGCTCTAAATCTTTGTTCAAGGTGAACGAATACTTGAAGGAAATCATAATTCAAGAGCAAAGGAGAATGGAGGCGCAGAACGCAGAGCCTGTTGAGAATCCAAAGGTAAGTGTGCACTTCCTGTTCTAGCAAAAAACCAGCGATGATTCAAGTCACTTTCATCCGTAGGAGGAAAAGATAAAAAGTGCCTGAGATAAAGATGGATTTTTGTCATAATAAGCACTTGTACATCTCCAAAATCTGCTTAGAACAACGTTATGTCTTCCAGTTGCCAACATGCCAGTGAAATCTTTATTTTTCATCCCTCAAAATTCAAATACTTGTACAGATTATTCTAAAACTTCTGTATTCTGACACACTTGAATATAGTACTGTATATTACAAGGTTGAATTATTTAAATACAAGTTTGGTGCACAATCTGAAAGGTAAGGTATTTCAGAGAGGCTAGCAATATCAAGCTAGCTTTGAAAGCATGAGATCCCACCCTCCCCTCAGAGCGTCTCCAAAGCCACGCCTCCTCCAAAACACATGAACGCACACGGCAGAGTCTGCAAAGCATCATGATATGAGTGACGGCATTAAATTACCTCATGTCTCAAAGATCATTATAATGATTGTAAAAAACTTATTTCGTGTACCACCTGTCTACTGCAGATTCATTTCGGTGTTGATAGTGCTGACATAAATAAAGAATCTGAGTCTGAGTGCATGAACAGGTAATTGCCCCTTCGCAATTTTGATTGATAGGCGATCTGACCAATTGTGTATTCCCGTCTTTCCGTGCTTGAAACAACATTTCCTCTGATGTTCATTCATGTTTATTTTATGCTATAAATGAACTAGTATGAAGAGATGATCGGTTCACGAGCCGCTTGAAGGAGCTACAGCGATCTGTCACGACACATTAAAGAGCCACTATACGCTATTTATTGTTTAAACTTCTTTGAAAAATTACAATTTTTAAATATGAAACTGTTTCATATCAAAAGTAACCTGCTCTGTCTTGTCTGTCGACGCGTTGTCATGAGGGCGTGAGAGCGAATGGCTTGTCGGGCATAGCAACAGTAACTAAAGTGGGCGGGTCTTTGCGAAGGGTGAATTACGGTCAAATGGCGTGAACGCAGTAAAGCTTGTTGTTTTGGTTCAGGAAGAACTGTAAAAGACGGCTACTGTTTGTTTGTGGTGCTCGGTTTTTGTTTTTGTTTGTGGTGCTCGGGGACTGTCTGTCTACACTGTCTGATGACGTGTGATGTGGGAGCTATGGAAATACATATGTTGACAGTCAGGTAGGGCATCATATCATTGCGTTCAGACCGAGTGAAGTGATTGGACGAACCCTTTTTTTTGTCCTGAGACTTCCACAGAATATATATGTACGTTTTAATATTTAGACCACTAAAGAGTTTCAACCAGTATAACAAAAAGTGCTCATAAAACAAATGACTTACGATAAAAAGATAAAAAGAATGCAAAAGATTTGTGAATACTGATTACCTAAATATTTGTATTTGTAATATTTTGAGCTGGAAAAAGAGCTAAACAAAATTATTATCTCAATATTTTTTCAGCCTTTTAATGATATTTTTATTTAATATTAATTTTGAATTTATATGGACCAATAATATAACAATACATTGTTCTTCACAAACATTAGCAGCACAAGCAGGAAAAATGTCATGTCAGCACTTTCTTTAATGAATATTACAACGTTAAATATATATCATAAATATTAAAATACATTGTCAGAACAACTAACATTATACAGCGAATCAATTTAGTATACGCAGGTATTTTAAACCACGTGGATTTGTTGTTTATTCAGATTCTATGTAAAATTTGCCTCAGATTCTCTTTTATAAGTGTTAGCTAAGTTGACCTGAGTTCACAGGACGTGACTGATATCATCAACGGTGTTGTCGTGTTTTGTAACATGTTGCGTGAGGGTAGTCCTGACTTTGCTGAATCACAGTCCTGCGGCATGCAGCGTCCTGATGTGGACGTTCTGCCAGGCTGACGTAAGGGCAAAATGTTTGCTGATTCATGTTTAAACGCTTCGCATTTTATTTTCCTGTCCCGGCGTGACAGTATATTTGGCGCACGTGGAGGGATGACGTCAGTCTCACCTTGTTTTACCTTCTCTCAGAGGGAAAGGAGTGCACTACGCTAATGTACACTGCGTCCTTGTTTAAACCCCTTGACACTGCAAGCCTCTACTAACTTCGCAGTGCTACTTTTGCAGCATTTGGTTTTTGTATTTAATGTCATAATCTGAGTCTACTGAGAACGTATGAAGTGCACAGTCATCAAACGGAACTGTGTCGGGTGTCTGACAGAGTTCGGCCCACCCTGTCCCGAGGTTGTCTCTGGGCTAGGCTTCTGACGCTAATGAGAGCAGTCAGTTCTCAGAGGCGCTGTGCACTAGCATGTGTGTGTTTGAGAGGCAGTGTGGACACAATCAGTGCCGAGGAGGAATGTCAGGCGGTTACACAACACTATAAACATCCTGAAACAACCAGCATGGCATGAAGTGCCCAGACTGACACACAAACACACCAGATGATTTCAGCTCTGCATTAATATAATATAATATAGTATAATATAATATAACATAATATAATATAATATAATGTAATATAGATTTGCCCTTTTTTAAAGTCTCAAACTACACACTTGTTTCTAGACATAATCCACTGGCAAAATGCTAATCCTGTAACTTTGCAGTCTTCTTAGGGCATCTTGGGTAAAAATGCATTCATTTTGTGATTCACAGGGTTTTAATGTCTCTTAGATCAGAGAGTATCAGTTTTTCTCTTCTTCAGTTTGGACCCCTACAGATATTTTGGCATGCTTTTGTTGATACTGTTTTTTAAGCTTTAAAAAGTTGAGAGAAGCTTAAAACTGTGAAAATTAAGGACATGGGAAGAACCAGTACACTGTGTCCTATCCAGCCGTAACAGTGCCAGTGATGTTAAAACTCTGGTCTGTCTGTCTATCTGTCTATCTGCATATCTATGTCTGTCTTTCTATCTATCTATCTATGTCTGTCTGTCATCTATTTGTCTGTTTGTCTGTCTATCTGCATATCTGTGTATGTCTGTCTATCATCTATGTGTCTGTTTTCTGTCTGTTTTTCTCTCTATCATCTATTTATCTGTCTGTCTATCAGCATATCTATGTGTCTGTCTCTCTACCTATCTGTCTGTCTATCATCTGTCTGTCTGTCTCTATCACATATTTGTCGGTCTGTCTATCATCTATTTATCTGTCTATCATCTGTCTGTCTGTCTCTCTGTCATCTATCTATGTGTCTGTCTATCATCTATTTGTCTGTCTTTCTGTCTGCATATCCATGTGTCTGTTTTCTGTCTGTCTTTCTCTCTATCATTTATTTATCTGTCTGTCTCTCTCTATTATCTATCTATATATCTATCCATCTTTCTGTCTGTCTGTCATCTGTTTGTCTCTCTCTATTATCTATCTATCTGTCTGTCTGTCTGTCATCCATTTATCTGTCTGTCTATCTGCATATCTATGTCTGTCTTTCTATCTATCTATCTATCTATCTGTATGTCTGTCTCTATCTATCTATCTATGTCTGTCTGTCATCTATTTGTCTGTTTGTCTGTCTATCTACATATCTATGTGTCTGTCTCTCTACCTATCTGTCTGTCTGTCATCTGTCTGTCTCTCTCTATTATCTATCTATCTGTCTGTGTCTGTCATCCATTTATCTGTCTGTCTATCTGCATATCTATGTCTGTCTTTCTATCTATCTATCTATCTATCTATCTATCTATCTATCTATCTGTATGTCTGTCTCTATCTATCTATCTATGTCTGTCTATCATCTATTTATCTGTCTATCATCTGTCTGCCCGTCTGTCTCTCTGTCATCTATCTATGTGTCTGTCTTTCTACCTACCTATCTATCTATCTGTCTGTCTATCGTCTATTTGTCTGTCTTTCTGTCTGCATATCTATGTGTCTGTTTTCTGTCTGTCTTTCTATCATCTATTTATCTGTCTGTCTCTCTCTATTATCTATCTATCTGTCGTTCTGTCTGTCATCCATTTATCTATCTGTCTATCTGCATATCTATGTTTGTCTATCTGTCTGTCTATCTGTCTTATTTGTGTTGTAAAACCCCCTCAAGTTTCAAGAGTTGCATTATTTGTCTGCTAAGTGTTTTCTGGTGATCTTGTTTGTAGTAATGAAGCCGTCGTCACGCTTAATCTGATATGGGACTTAAACAGCTGATTACGTTAAATAATCTCTGCTTGCTGACGTGACTCTGTCCTTCTCTCTCATTCATTTTTTGATGGCTGAAGTCTCCAACCAAGTGGTATATGAAGCTGGTTCCTGTAAGTGTAATTGTGAAATGCTTTAATTTTTCCTGGCTTTTTCCATCTCGTGGCTCCATCATGTTTTTGTTGCCATGACGACTCTTTCACGTTTCACGCTTCATTATCTACACAAAATACTGTTGGCATTAAAATATTTATATTAAGCTGTGCATAAAATAGATGTTATGTAGCCATCTAAGTATTTGTTCCATTTAAATGTCACTTCTGTTAGTTAAAGTTCCCATCACATGCTGTATTTTCAGTACTATTCCATACATTAGTACATTGTTGAATAGGCCATTTTTTTTTTTTTTTTGAGTAAACTGTTCAGTGTCAGTGTAATATCAGATGTGTTTTCATCTACTGAATCATTTGTTTATTTGCTTCAGGCACGTTATAGGAAGGAACAGGTTCTGCCCAAGATGGTTCCCTGGATCCCCCCGGTGGACAACCTCCTGAAGGACAGCACAGATGGCTGTGCCCTCGCCGCCCTGCTGCACTTCTACTGCCCCGCCATCGTCAGCCTCGGAGGTACCTGCCAAAACACACAACATTACTGTGCTCAAAATAATATGCAAGGTTCAGAGGGAATAGTGTGTGGGAGCTGTTGAAGACAATGTGTAATTTACTTTCGTATTAAAGGCACACAGTCTTATGATACAGTAAGGATGCACCTAATATGCACAGGTTTAATTGCATATCATAAAAATGTAAATGAGTATGTATGACATATTTGTGGATAAACAACATTTCACAATATTTTTTTAAATATTATACAATCTCCCAATTGCATCAAAAAATACAATAATATTGTGTATTTTTATTTAATATGTTTTATATTATAAAATAAAATGATAACATTAATAGAAGTAAAATATTATATTAATATTTTCTACAATATTCAAAAAATATTATGCAAAATGCAATAGTCAAATGTTTTTTTTTTCATAGCACTTCAAAAAATGTGTTTTTTAATATTTTTATATTATGAAATGAAACATCATATTACTATAAGTATATTATTATTATTTTTATATGTTTTTTGTACAATAGTTAAAAAATATTATATAATAGTATATATATATATATATATATATATATATATATATATATATATATATATATATATATATAAGTTGTTGGAACCCAGATAAATGTTTTTTTAATCATTTAATAACAAAATCATACAAAAATTTAAATCTAGAAAAATACTGCGAAACATTATTATTAAAATTATTTTTAAATATAACATATTATTAATAGAATAGGATGTTTATGTTTTCACTATATTTCATTTAGATTTCAATTTTCAATTTGGTATTTATTCTATTCTATATATAAGCTTTATTTACTCCTGAATATTCAGTTTCACTTTAAAATATCACATTACAAAAGTAAAGTGCTTTTAATCTTGTTTTTAACATGTAAACCGATTTTAGCCATTTTCCAAGTGTCATTGGACTTTGAATTAGTGAATACAATAGCGTACAACTACTCATTTAGAAAACGTTAATATGGCTTTAATCATCTTGAATTCACTGTTGATCTAATCACAGTGGTGATGAGGACTACGACTGTTCCTCCACCTAGCTGTGAAATCAAATGATGGATGCAGTTAGATTTATCTCCAAAGGCTGAATCACATGAGTGGCATTTAGACTCCATGATTAATGGGCTTCTCTGTGATTGGTTGAGTCTTTGTAGAATCTGCCAGATGACCTGTCTCATTGCGTAGTGCCTGATTAGTGTAGCAATTTGAACTGTCTTTCATTTGCAGACATTTGCCTAAAGGAGACCATGTCACTGGCAGACAGCCTGTACAACCTTCAGCTCATCCAGAACTTCTGCAAGGAGCACTTGAACCGCTGTTGCCACTTCAATCTGGAAGACATGCTCTACTCTCATTCTTCCCTCAAAGTAAGCCTTCATATACAACTTGCGTCCACATTTGGTCTCAGTTAGGAGCGTTTTACAGCTTGATACCATAGTAGAAGCTTAAGTATCTCAAGTTCATTCGCTTCAAATTTCATTGGTTGATATGTTACAACTGCAGGTCCAGGTTTGTCAAATTTCTTAGGCCACAACGTATGCGATTGGTGGGATGCTGTTATTTGGAGCCCTTTTCTCACAATAGAGCAAGTGCCGCCCGTGGGAGTTGACTTTATTCCTGTTAAAAAGCCAAATGGATGAGGCATGCCTTTAAATGCTGGTGATTCTCAAAAAACTAGCGCCATTGACTAAAACAATCCCATTTAAAATAACCAGCAGATGTTTAAATATAGGGAGCATGGTTTGTTTGATAAGCCATTGTGGTTTTGCTACGTCAAGCAGCCTAGACCATTTTTTTGCTTTTATACTGCACTTTTATATGGGAATTACCTACTGATGTGAGATTTTCTTCCTCTTAAAATCTTAAAATGTTATTTAACAATAGACTAAAATAATAGATTCAAACTGGTAGTACCTTCAGGTTACTCTGTCAGTTCTAAAACAACTCTCACAATTCTCGATGTGATCAGATGGAAGGGAAAACCAGTTTGTTTTTT
The DNA here is from genome assembly GCA_038088235.1 of Zacco platypus. Classification (NCBI taxonomy): domain Eukaryota; kingdom Metazoa; phylum Chordata; class Actinopteri; order Cypriniformes; family Xenocyprididae; genus Zacco; species Zacco platypus. The sequence continues at coordinate 39,756,074 of CM076086.1, read as the reverse complement.
TTCTTTCCGAATGTTATGTCGTCATGTCTTTGAAGGTCTGGACTCTGGACTGGATAGAAAGAACATCTGCAGCCAAGATTTTCAGTCGTGGATACTGAGAAGCCTTTGGTTCTCCTTGAAATAAAGATGAATGGACATTTCTGCCTGTAGTGTTAAAATCCATTCGATGAAACGGTTTGTTTCAGGGGTTATAGAAAGAGAATGTGGAGAGATAGCAGTCACAATGAATTTGAAAACCTGGCCACACTTATTAAACCATAAAAAGGTTGTTTGAATTAACCTGAGAAACTCCTAAACAGAGAGCGATGCTACTGGAATCAACGTCCCACCTGTTTTTTGTTTAAACTGAAGTTCCACAAATGGTAGCAAAACCTCACACGGTGTTTGGTTTTATTTGCTCCTAACAGTCTCTGGTTAGAAGACATGATCGGATACAGTCTGATACAGTGCCAGACTTCAGAGCTGAATCTCAGAGATGTGAGTGGAATTGAGAGCAGGTCACTGAGCTGTAACCTTGACCCAGTTTCTGTCCGTGCTCTAATCCCTGCTGCTTCTTTTTATCGAAATGTTCAGTGTGGTTAGCACATGTGCTTCATGTGGTGCTCCTGCAGAAGATGCAGGTTTGAATCTGGATTGTATTGTGACCTGATCTCATTCCCTTCTCCTTTATTTCTGGTATCCTCTCAATGGTAGAGCTTTTAAAATCCCAAATTAAATAGATTAACAAATGAACAGAAGTCTGATGTATATTTATAGAATTTTGAATTTTTTTTTTTTTATATATTTATATTTATTAATTATTTTTTTTAATTGACTGCAGTAATAATACAAAAGTCTCCAGAATGTAATAAGTGGCATTAAAAAAAAAAAAAACACTTAAGGAATTTGCATAAGGAATTTTTTCTCGTCTGAAAGCATAATTTTAACATAATTAATTGTATTAAATTAACACTTTAAATTGGCATCCCTAATTGAAGGCAACATTTACAGCCCCTGAAACTGTAGATAAGCCTTCTAATAATATGTACACACCTTTTGTGTGAATAAGTAGGGAGACAGGCAGATGGGGGAGAGGACACATGTGCCAAACACCATCTGGGTACAGACACACGCTTGCTCCGGCTCTTTCAAATGTGAACCCCTTTAGTTGTTTCTTTAGTTATTGCTAATAGCACTGGTAGACGAGGTTTCATGACAATGCATAAAATCAATGAGGCTGTGAAGTGAAAATGCAAATTTCAATAGAGTAATTTGAAAATGGGTGGCGTTGTTTTTGTTAATTTGCTAGCAAGTGGCATTAATTTTATGATATTATTAAAGGCTGTTGCAAAGGTTTTCAAATGATGGCTTGGATTATATGACGAATAAATGATTTAATCATTTGGTTATATGGAATAGATGTGGCTTGGGTACTCTTGCCTTTAAGGAGAGCAAAAACTCTTTGTTGAAAGTCAATTAAAATGCTGAGGTAATGTCTTCTGGGAGTGGCCTCAGATAATTGCTGCTGTTACCCTGTGCCTTTTAACTGCTTGGTACAATTTCTGCTGAGTGGGAATAGTGTATCAGAGGCATTTTTCATCATGTCAGGTACCCTCAATGAATTCAAGGTCATGAATTCTGTAGTCTAGGCATGAATGTGTTGGTCATAACACAAAAAGATTGTTATTAGACCAAGCAATAAGAATGCTATATATACTGTACATTATATAATTCCTTAACATTCCTTAAATTTTAAGTTATGAAATTAAATTTGAAGGAAAATGACGTTCTTGTCTCTGGGTGGTGTCTGTTCATTCACTAAAAGGATTTAGAGAATTGCAGAGGCATCTTGTGGGAGAGGAGGAGTATTGCATGTTCTGGTTTTATACAAAAATATTATTTTAGGGGGGAATTGCTTGCAAATGCTCTCCTTATTATATATATGAAATATACATATAAAGGTATTGCTTGTTTGTTTTTACCAGAATAACTATCTCGTGTTCATGGCTGAGCTCTTCTGGTGGTTCGAGGTTGTTAAGCCGCCATTTGTTCAACCTCAGGTGTTGGACACTGAAGGTAAACTAATCTTATAACAGAATGTGTTTTTATGGAAATGTTAACCAGTGGTCTTTACATTTGTATATTGACACATTTGTCTGATTTATAGCACCAGCCCTTTCACTAAAAAATCTGCCATCCGTGCCCATCTCAAAAGTCACAAAGAGAAGTTTCATGGAAAGACCTCCTAGTCCAGACAGACCAAGGTATATAAAAAAAAATCTTTAATGAAAAAAAAATCCCCCCTTTTTTTAAAAAACTTTGTTTGTAGCTGTTGAAATTCAAATTAAAAAATTTCTATTCCTATTTTTTAATTTTACGTTTAAGTCTCCCCCTCCGACCTCAACCACAGACTTCAGGCTCAGGTAAAGTTCAAAAGTCTAAAACGTGTTTTATGACAACAAAATAGAAGTACTAAATGCACTCAGTGTTATATAAATTATACGTGTGTCATACAGGTGAGATCAGGCGATCAACCTCAATGTCATTTGTGGACAGCTTCATGGGTACTTGGCCCAAGGAAAAGAAGTAAGTGTAGTTTTATCTCATTATTGATACTTTATGCCATAGAGTTTAAAGCAAATGCCATTGGATGCCATCCTGTCTTCTTTCTGCAGGTCTGCTGCTCAGGGTGTGTCCTTTGAAATCCCATTTGATACAGAGAGCGGCAATCAAACATCTACTGGGCGAGGAATGACTCGATCCGCCAGCACTGAAGGTTTTGGTTTCAAAATGCCCCATGGGACAAGGGGCATCAAGAGAAACCTGTCCTTTCAGCCTGTCAATGGCAAGAACATGGGCATTGAGGAGGAAGGCTGTCCTGACAGCCAGCCACAAAATCTTAACAGCCGTCTAAATGGCTCAGGGCCACCTAGCATCGAAGAGGCACTTGAGATCATCCACAACTCAGAGAAGCAATCACAGAGCCCCATGGCCCATGCAGCCGGTGAGGGCTTTTTTCTTCACCTGCAGAATAAAAGTGAACTGAAACCCAAAGCAAAGGATGGCGAGCAAAACTCCGTTTCAGAATCATTAAAAGGGGTTGCTAGCTCATCCACCACTGAAGTAGACACCGGCATCCATGTGCGGACGGAGGACATCCAAGAGACATTAGATGAGGACTCATCCCTTAGGGATTGTACTGTCAGCATGGAACTTGACACAGATCAAGACTTTGAGGCAAGAGCTTGCCATAGCCAAGGCTCTACTAGCCCATGTCCCAGCAGCCTTAGCGCCAAGTCCCCTGCCGGAAGTATCCCAACCCCTGCTTTTACACCTGGGATTAAGATGACCAGCTTTGCTGAACAGAAATTCCGTAAACTGAATCCAAATATGGAGGCCAAAGGTGGTGCTTCCCAAGGCACAACACCAGATGGTTCAGATCTCGCCATTCCTCACTCTGTCTCCTGGGCCCCTTCACCTGATATCAGCCCTGCACATCAGCCATCCAAGGACCCAGCCCAGGCCATGGCTACAGAAATGGTGCAACTGCGCATGAGACTTGAGGAGAAGCGTCGAGCCATTGAAGCCCAGAAGAAGAAAGTGGAGGCGGCCTTTACCCGACACCGTCAAAAGATGGGACGCAGTGCTTTCCTCACGGTAGTCAAGAGGAAAGGAGTTGATGGCACCACACCATCTCAGGAGGACACTCCCAGCTCAGAGGCAAGCAAGACGCCAGTGGAGACACCCCAACCTGACAAGTCTCCGTTGAAGTCTGCAGGTGAGGACGGCACATGTGAGGCGGACCTGATGGAATATACACGCTCCATTGAGAAGCTCAATGCTTCCCTGAACTTCTTGCAGACTGAGATGCAGCGACTGGCCCAGCAGCAGGAGGTAATCATGCAAATGCGGGAGCAACAGGCCTGGATTGTGTCACCAGCTCAACCTTCGCCACAAAAGCAGGTGCGAGAGCTCAGAGGGAGTGGGACACGCTCTTCTGGGTCTCCCTCACCTGCAGATTCCCCTAGAACTACACACCGTTCCCCTACAAACCTTAAGAGGAAGTCTGCTTCTTTCCATTCCAAGACACCAAGAACACCCAGACCCAGTGAGCTAAAGATCACTCCCTTCAACCGAGTCTTGACCGTTCCACAGTCAGTGGACAGCATCCCACGCCTCAGAAGATTCTCCCCTTCTCAGTCCGTGTCCTACTCGTTTTCTTATTTGGGAAGCGAGAAGAAACCACCATCAGGAGCTGAAACCACAGACCAGGACATTGAACAAGGCTTTGAGGCGTTGTCTATTGAATGTTCTGGTATTAACACCTCCCCAACCAAAGAAACCCATCAGGCAGTAACCGAAGACACTGACTTGAGTGCTAAGGAGCCAGAAGATAAAGGGAACAAACCAACAGAAGAAAGGGAAAAGCTGAAGAAGCCAACAGATGAGATTAAGCCTGCAGTGGAATCTAGTGTGTCAGAAGTCTTGTCACAGATCGTAATGGAGACCGTTTTTGTCACTCCCACTGAGCCAGTTGACATTGCCCATCAGACCAACAAAAATTTGATTGAGGTTCCACTGTCTGTTCTCAAGCCCCTGGATGGACAGGCGTTAGAAGAAGAAGGCGAAAAGGAGACTTCAGGGGAAAATCAGGACGATGATCAAAAAATGTCCTGCGGATTCTTCTTCAAGGTATATTTGAATATCAAAGGATTCTTTAGATTAGGGAAGCTTGGAAATGAACTCTTCCAATATCACATGTTGTGAATACTTGCTGAATGCCAAGGCAAGTGTCATTATTACTATTGCTCACTGTTAGTGATTAGAATGTGAGTTAAAGTTTTAAACTTAAGAGTGTATCTTGCTCCTCACCATTTGGGCAATGAACATGAATGATACTTCAAATTATGTTTGTTGAGGATATCGCTTTTCTAGACTTTGGGGTAGGATATGTTGTCCTGGGCCAGTAAGCAAACACCCAGAGAACCTTAACAATCACCTAGCAATGAGTTAAAACAATACAGAACACCTTATCAGCCAGCTAGCAGTGCCCTAGCAACTATCCAGAACACGTTAGAATTGGGGTGGCAAGTGCCAGTCACATTTTATAAAGAAATTTTGAAAAATTGTGTTGTTTTAACTGTTAAAGGCCATAGTTACAACCCGAAACACCATATTACCATGGCTTTAGTTTGGGAAAATGCTGTGGTGTGACTAATATCTGAAATTTTCTTAGCGTGTACAGTCACAGGAGGTGGTTAGCTTGGGACAGATCACTGGAAAACGCAGCTGTTGGATCTAGGTCAGAAAACGGAGGGAAATAAATCATTTATTTTATGATGTTAGCATTCTGCAGGGAGTCTGAGCAGTGTACCGTATCTGGTTTATTCAGACTGATTATATCAACTTCAGAACTGCCAATACTGCCTTCAGATTCCTTGTTCAGATAATTGATACACCAGGGGCCAGTTGTTTAAAAGTAATCTGATCGGATTTCTGCTGTCGGATTGGATCAAATCTTGAAAATGGGTTGTTCAAAAGGAAATGAGGATTCTGAAATTAAACTAGATCTAGATAAAATTTAGTTTCATTTCAATTAGTTTAATTTCAGTTTGTGTCGTTCAAAATTTTTTGGTAAGATTGGGATACCTTTTTGATCCAAAAAATCTGGATTATACTGATCCCATCTGAAGGGTGGATTTCAGGAACTAAAATGTAATGGAAATGCAAAGTTTTTTGGGTGAACTCTACGCGGGACTTTTTCGAGGGAACGCAATGAAATGTTTTCGGTTGTTTTCCCACATCTCAAATTCCTTCTATCACCATGTCCCTTTAGAGGCTCCGTAGAGCATTAGTAATCTAGATTTGGTAATCTGAAAAAGTAGTTATCTGGATCAGGGTAATCCAATCCAATTTTGCTTTGAAAAACCACCGCAAAAGTAAGATGGATTACCTGATCCTGGATAGCAAAACATGGGATTTCCAAATCCAGATCATTCTGATCCAGATTAAACTTTTTGAACAACTGGCCCCTGAACATAAAAAGGCATTAACAGAGATTCTTGATGTCAGATCTGATAATGCGTTTATGTTATCAGGATGATATGAAAGGAGAGGACAGCATGGCCATGAAACGAGCAGCACTTCTGGAGAAAAGGCTGAGAAGAGAACGGGAGAGCCAGCAGAGGAAACAACAGCTGGAGGCAGAAATTGAGCAAAAGAAAGAGGAGGCCAGGTAACAGCCAGCCCATCTGTCAATCACCAAGTCTAAACTTCTCCCCCTCATTCTTAATTCATATATCTGTCTCCTTCCACAGGCTGAAAGCAGAGGAAGACCGCATGAAGAAGGAAGAAGACAAAGCCCGCCGGGAATTTATCAAGCAGGAGTACCTGAGGAGAAAACAGCTGAAGCTTATGGAGGACATGGGCACGCTTGTCAAACCGCGGCCTGTGGGGGCCAAGCAGAGGAAACCAAGGCCCAAATCCATCCACAGGGATGTGATGGAGTCCCCCAGGACTCCTGTCAGGGCCTCGGCAGGTACAGGGCGAGCGCCCCCTACTGGCAAGACCCGGCACTGTACGCTTTGTGCTACTCTCAGCCTTTTCCTATTCAGCTCACTGCATCCCTCTGTATTTCCTTCTAACAAATACGCTAACATTTTACTTGCTCTAAATATCTATTCTAACCAATTTAATTCAACTAATGTAATAATGTAGTTGAACTAATTTAAACAAGCATTTTACTGCTCCTTTATAAATATATATATATATTCCTTTTGTATGCATTTAGACAGTTTGAAGAAGTTTGAGAGGCTATTTAGCAACATCATTACAGAGAGCTGTACTGTTATGAGGGTAACACAAAGTTTGGTTGGGCTTGCTGTTGTCTTGTGTAACTGTGGGTTCTGTCCCATTTTCTGTTGTGCATCTAGGTTCACGACCTCGTGTTTTTTCAGTGTCCAGCCTTTCTCTGGCCTCTCTTGGAGATAATGACAGTGTCAACTCAGATAAGAAAACACCCAGGTAAGAGGCACTTTTAAGTAGCCAACAGAATAAGAAAATGTTTATTTCTCATGTTTCCCTGCAATTGTATGTATTTCTCTGAAATTACTGTACAATACTAATCCAGTATCCTTTGAATTCTCTGTATTTCTTGAATGTTCTGGCGTCTTAGAAGCCATAGCTTAGCATCTGGCAGTCTTTTCTTCTTTTTGAGCTCTCCTCGTGTGAGAAATAGAAGGTCAGTCTTAGTTGGAAAAGACTCTTTATGCATTCATCTTCTGTTGAAGAAGAACATCCTGTTTTGCTATGAGCTTGGCAGCAACACGAGCAATGATCCCCAATCTTTGAACTATAAAGATGGCTATTATAGTTCACCCATCACTGCTTTTTTTGTTTTATTTTGTCATTATTAAACAAGCATTGGTTTAAGGTCACTAACCCTGACACTGGCATTGAATGGCACTGAAACCACAAAAACGCTACAATAAAGATTTGCACTTCACATTATTTCTAGAGGCTTATGTAGAGGCTTCAGTAAAGCTATTATAATATATACAGTACTGTGCAAAAGTTTTAGGCAGGTGTGAAAAAATGCTGTAAAGTAAGAATGCTTTCAAAAATAGACATGTTAATAGTTTATATTTATCAATTAACAAAATGCAAAGTGAGTGAACAGAAGAAAAATCTACATCAAATCAATATTTGGTGTGACCACCCTTTGCCTTCAAAACAGCATCAATTCTTCTAGGTACACTTGCACACAGTTTTTGAAGGAACTCGGCAGGTAGGTTGGCCCAAACATCTTGGAGAACTAACCACAGTTCCTCTGTGGATTTAGGCAGCCTCAGTTGCTTCTCTCTCTTCATGTAATCCCAGACAGACTCGATGATGTTGAGATCAGGGCTCTGTGGGGGCCATACCATCACTTCCAGGACTCCTTGTTCTTCTTTACACTGAAGATAGTTCTTAATGACTTTCGCTGTATGTTTGGGGTCGTTGTCATGCTGCAGAATAAATTTGGGGCCAATCAGATGCCTCCCTGATGGTATTGCATGATGGATAAGTATCTGCCTGTACTTCTCAGCATTGAGGATACCATTAATTCTGACCAAATCCCCAACTCCATTTGCAGAAATGCAGCCCCAAACTTGCAAGGAACCTCCACCATGCTTCACTGTTGCGTGCAGACACTCATTCGTGTACCGCTCTCCAGCCCTTCGGCGAACAAACTGCCTTCTGCTACAGCCAAATATTTCAAATTTTGACTCATCAGTCCAGAGCACCTGCTGCCATTTTTCTGCACCCCAGTTCCTGTGTTTTCGTGCATAGTTGAGTCGCTTGGCCTTGTTTCCACGTCGGAGGTATGGCTTTTTGGCCGCAAGTCTTCCATGAAGGCCACTTCTGACCAGACTTCTCCGGACAGTAGATGGGTGTACCAGGGTCCCACTGTTTTCTGCCAATTCTGAGCTAATGGCACTGCTCGACATCTTCCGATTGCGAAGGGAAGTAAGCATGATGTGTCTTTCATCTGCTGCAGTAAGTTTCCTTGGCCGACCACTGCGTCTACGGTCCTCAACGTTGCCTGTTTCTTTGTGCTTCTTCAAAAGAGCTTGGACAGCACATCTGGAAACCCCTGTCTGCCTTGAAATTTCTGCCTGGGAGAGACCTTGCTGATGCAGTATAACTACCTTGTGTCTTGTTGCTGTGCTCAGTCTTGCCATGGTGTATGACTTTTGACAGTAAACTGTCTTCAGCAACCTCACCTTGTTAGCTGAGTTTGGCTGTTCCTCACCCAGTTTTATTCCTCCTACACAGCTGTTTCTGTTTCAGTTAATGATTGTGTTTCAACCTACATATTGAATTGATGATCATTAGCACCTGTTTGGTATAATTGTTTAATCATACACCTAACTATATGCCTACAAAATCCCTGACTTTGTGCAAGTTTACCTTGAAGAATTGATGCTGTTTTGAAGGTAAAGGGTGGTCACACCAAATATGGATTTGATTTAGATTTTTCTTCTGTTCACTCACTTTGCATTTTGTTAATTGATAAATATAATCTATTACCAAGTTTATTTTTGAAAGCATTCTTACTTTACAGCATTTTTTCACACCTGCCTAAAACTTTTGCACAGTACTGTATATTTTTTTTTATTAATTTAAATTTCTTTATACAAATTCCTGGTCTTAATATACATTTAATATTTGATTGCTTTTCTTTTCTGTTGTTTCATTAGATGCTTATGACAATGAAATATAAAAACGCAATGTTATGATTAAAGGATTAGTTCACTTTCAAATGAAAATTACCCCAAGCTTTACTTCCTTAACTTTTTACTTCCGCCAGACCGCCTTCCTTATTCTACTTAAGAAAAAAACGGAACTGGCGTCGCGTCACTTGAATAGTGAAGGTGTAGGACGTAGCGCAAGCTTTCTGAACTGCTAGAGTTTTACACTTTTTCGTAAGTAGAATACGAAAGGTGGTCTGACGGAAGCTAGATATTTTACTTCATGACTTGATAAATATGGATTTTTTTTTTCACACAAACGCATCACTTCGCTTCAGAAGGCCTTTATTAACCCCCCGGAGCTGTGTGGAATATGTTTATGACGGATGGATGTGGATGGAGACACTTTCTTCAGCTCGTACTCGTTTGGTAACGCTTATTGCCATTATAAAGCTCGGATGCGTAAGGATATTTATTAATATTCCTCCGATTATGTTCATCAAAACGAAGGAAGTCATATAGGGCGAGTAAAGCTTGGGGTGATTTTCATCTGAAAGGGAACTAATCCTTTAAGAGCTATAAATCAGTTCCTAAGACCTCACTGCCTGATTTTGCATGAGAGCAGGAGTTGTTAGTAGGTGTATCAGCACTGTTCCTGTCAGAGTTTGCAGGACCCAATTTATCATGTCATCCCAGTAGGCCTGACTCAGCAGACGGTTGCCTGTCGCCCACTCGCTCCAGCAGTCGTAATGGAGAGAAAGACTGGGAGAATGGTTCCACCACATCCTCACTGACATCCAACACCGAATACACAGGTTAAAATTCTTTTTCATGGTATTTGACAACTGCAACTCCACCTCCAGTCCACCAGAGGGAGCTGCGGTCTGTATAATAGTTCTGAGCAATACTCTCTACATGTACGTTTTTCTAAATGGACAAACATTATGAACATAATTACATTTTGTATAAAACATGCTCAGAACTTCAGGTGATGGATGGCTCCATCTAGAGGACTGGAGGGTGAACAGCAGACTCAGATGGTACAATAACTTATTATAACTATGACATTACATAATCCCCCCCCTCCATAATTTTGCTGCAGGTCCTAAATTATATAAGGAGCCCAGTGCGAAGTCAAATAAGCATATAATTCAGAATGCTTTGGCACATTGCTGTTTGGCTGGCAAAGTCAACGAGGGACAGAAAAACAAGATTTTGGAGGTAAGCATGTCTGTTAATTTTCATTAAATTTCTATTATATTTTATGTTTTATTCATTATATTTATTTGTTTTCTCAAGGAAATGGAGAAATCAGGGGCCAACAACTTCCTGATCCTGTTCCGGGATTCCGGCTGCCAGTTTCGCTCTCTCTACACGTACTGCCCCGACACGGAGGAGATCAACAAGCTGGCCGGCATCGGTCCTAAAACCATCTCGCGCAAGATGATCGACGGCCTCTACAAGTACAACTCGGACAGGAAGCAGTTCAGCCAAATTCCGGCCAAGACCATGTCTGCAAATGTCGACGCAATCACGATCCATAGCCACCTGTGGCAGACCAAAAAACCAGGAACACCGAAGAAAGTAGCGGCCGTGAAGTCCTAGTGTTTCTCGACGTCGGATGTACACAATCTCAATGCACTTGTTTGTACATATTCTAATCTTACAACACTTTTTACACTCCGTCAGTTTTTGTTAGGACACACAAGTTTGCGAAAATTATGCACAACTGGAATGTAAAACTTTACGGGGTGGATCAAATGGATCAAACTCATGTCTAACACCCAAGACTGTCTGATTCGAGTTGTTTTACTGCACCGTGTATGTGTCGTTTTTATGTAAATGTGCCAAAAAAAGGAAATAATGAAAAGTCATGAAAAGACCTATTTTAATTTGGTACACTAAAGCACTGAATGTTCTTAGTTTGTACATAAATCTCGCACATATGTTGACGTGTGGCCTTATGTTGCTTTTATTTTTTGGTCTAAATTTTAATCTTGTTTTGATTTATTTTTTATGACTGTCCTGTTATGATTGTACGGCTGCTTATGGAAAGGTTCTCACATGCATAGCTTGTGATTATAACAGTTTAGTACTGCAAGGAATCCTGTCATATCTAGTATTCATTAACCAGTGTGTTAAAGTGCAGTGAGTGGCATTGTTTGCAGGCCGAACCCACTTTTTGATGGGTTTTTCAACATTATCGAATGGCATTGATTCACAGCAGGATTGTGAAATCATTTAATTTTGTTCCTGTAGGTGTATTAACTTTTTTTATATATATAATTTTTTTTTTTTTTTGACCGACTGAAGGAAATGTTCAGCATAATGATTTATTTAATCAATATTTATCTTTCATAAAAGGTCTTAAATAAGACTGGGGGTTAGAAAACCAAACTTTTGTTATATCAGTTTATTATTGTTGGTGCGAAAAAAAAATATCAGGTGGATTACGATGGACTGAATTGCTTCAACAATATTTCCATGGATGAAGATATGCTGGAGTAATAACCATTTTCAAAATACTTTTGTACTGTAATATGTATGCTTGTGGAGACTGATCTGAAGTATTTCCCTGTCCTGGGTCACGCAAAACTATTAAAAGCAGTTTACCAAATTATATTTTACCAGATTGTTGGAGGCATTTCCATGTTTTGCGACTGAGGGCTAAATCATTTGAATGGTAAATTATTTAAAATAATAAAAATGAATTTTTTGACTTGTTGAAGAGGTCAAAACAAGCCACATTTTGTACGCCTGGAGTCTGTGTGGCATTTTAAGACATTACGAATCACAGTCTGTTAGCATTCCCCCATAAGGTGCGGTCATATTAGCGAAATTTTGGTGAATTTCTTGGGCTAAAATTGCCATTTTCAACAGTTCTAGTATTGCATGAAGCACAGTTCACACAGAAGTCACTTTCAAACCAAACAGCTTTCTGTTGGTCAAAGCGGCGAATTTGTGTGACCCACTACAATCCGTTGCGAACTCTACATGCAGACATTTTGGCGAAATTACCAATCAAGTTGAAATGATTTTCAACAGCGAAAATTTACCAAACAACGGTAGTTAAATGTGACCGCACTTTTAATCGTCTTAAGGCAAAACGTGGCTGTATACGGGTAGAGGCTTTTGTTGCCTGGCGAAAAATAACAGCCTTCCTTTTGTGCTCTTTATTTCAGTAGGAATTGTAAAAATTGTCATTATTTTTGGTGCTTGCCTCCTGAAACAAACTTGCACACATGTTCTCACAAACAACTATTGAGTAGTTCTGAGTGATATGTCTGTGTTTGGAATGGAAATAATGCGCACAGCCTTTAAAGTACCCTATTTAGACGCCATCTTTAATCCATTAGAAAGGTACGACTGTTTTACTCCTTGAAACTGAATTATTATTTGGTCATTTCAGGCCACAAATGAGGGTTACTTAACTGTAAATGAGCACGATAGAAAACTGTACAGTGTGTGTTCTCTGATCTCTCCAGCACGTCTCTCTCTTTTATTTTCTTTCAGGCGTGCATATTGTTCAAATAACATGTTCAATTTCAATTGCATTCAATAAATTTCGCATGGCCTCATTTGCAGCCTGCTGATTATTCTTTAACATAAACTACTGAGTCAATTCATCTGTATTTCATGAATGTATGCAATAAAATTGTACTGTTTAGTTAGTAGAAAAGTACTTCAGTACTAGAGTAATGATACAAGAAATTATTTTAATAATTTAAGAAAGTTTATAGTACTCAAAAGTGCTTCTACACAGTAAAAACCCCAGAGTTAAATTAACTCTACTCAGATAACATTTGGTCCCTCTCTAAATAGTTTTAAAGTAACACTGAAGCAGAGTTAAAGTTAATGAGGTAGTTCTTGTGTTTCTCTTTTCTACAGTGATTCTGCTTGTTAACAGCAGGTGTTCATCATTAATGTTCAATCATCACTTAATTAATTGCTTAATTGTCTCATTAACTTTAACTCTGCTTCAGTGTTACTTTAACACTATTTAGAGAGGGACCAAATGTTATCTGAGTAGAGTTGATTTAACCCTGGGGTTTTGCTGTGTAATTAAAGAATCACTCTTGAATATGTCCTGTCAAAACCCAGTGGTTGTGAGGGAGCATTAAGAAGTTGGCACCTCTGAATCCACATCTTAAATTCATTGAACATTTACGTCCATCAATTTTTGGTCAAGATCTTGTTTTGAAAATACAAGAGTCAAGCACTCTGTAAAGTCTACTCCAGCACATCCCAAAGACTTTCAATGAATTTGAGGTCTGGACTTCATGCTCCTTCCCAACTTTTCTTTCACAATTTGAGCCTGATGAAGCTTGACATTGTCATCCTGGAATAATGTCTTCCCACACGGTTGTTTAAGAAATGAAAAGCTACGCTAAAGTCAGAAGAACTGTTACCAACACAGATCACATGGTAGAAACATAATCAGATCCAGTCATAGACTCTTAAGTATTTGCCTATTCAACTGTAAATTTGTAAATGCCCATTTACTTTTCTTTTTTTTTGTCTGGGAATTGTCACCTATATAGTTGAAAAAAAAAATCTATATTAGGCCAACCAAAGAAAGACACAACTAAACACAAAAACAATTCAAACCAAATAAGTACAAAACAAAATAGTGTAAGTGCCTTCACTTGGTATCGGAAATTTGCTAAAGTTGTCAATTTATCTGGGAAATTAAAGCCAAAATGGTATTTAGCGGCACATTCGTTGACAAACATCAACATTCACCGAGCTATCGCAGTCAGATCGCTGACGAATCTTAAGTTTCGATCAAATACAGACTATTTTTGCTGTGTAAAACATAGAGATGGCTATGCTTCAAATGATTATTCAAACTTTAACGAAAAGACAATGAGTTGAAGAATACCAACCGCAACTCCAACCGTTCTCCGCTCCGCCATGTTTAAAGTTGTCGACACGCCCAACTTGGAAACTAAAATTACCTCCGAGTTTCCCAGTAGGACGACTTGAGAGAGTGTTCATGTCCTATTTCCCACAACGAAACTCATATTTACGATAATTCCGAAAAGCTACGCTAAAGTCAGAAAAACTGTTGCCAACACAGATCACATGGTAGAAACATAATCAGATCCAGTCATAGACTCTTAAGTATTTGCCTATTCAACTGTAAATTTGTAAATGTCCATTTACTTTTCTTTTTTTTTTTTGTCAGGGAATTGTAGCCTATATAGTTAAAAAAATAAAATAAATCTATATTAGGCCATCCAAAGAAAGACACAACTAAACACAAAAACAATTCAAACCAAATAAGTACAAAACAAAATAGTGTAAGTGCTTTCACTTGGTATCGGTGTTGTGGAAAAAACTAAGGCTACCAACCGCGACTGCAACCGTTCTCCGCTCCCCCATGTTTAAAGTTAACGACACGCCCAACTTGGAAACTCGGGTTTAAAAATTATCTCCGAGTTTCCCAGTAGGACGACTTGAGAGGGCGTTCTTGTCCTATTTCCTACAAGGAAACTCGTATTGACGATAATAGCACGTGAAGGCAGCACAAGCACACGGCTAGTGTTCAACACTACAGCAGCTGAGTGTAGTGTTTGTTTATTTCGTTTATATATATTTTTGTTATGCTGCTATTTGGAATTTATGTAATTGAATTGAGAGTACATTTGTTTAATTGGTATTTTGTATATACTTGCAAGCAATAAAAAAATACAGCAGCTGAGGGTGATTCAGGCGCAGGTGTGGGTGGATCTCACGCCCAGTCAGACTCTCGAGCGACACACTGACTGACTGACTGACTACACATATTCATAAGCGACATTTATCCCGCCGTTCAAGAGCGTTTCTGACATCTCTGGTGAGTTGATTTATGCTTTTGGCAGAGTTGTAATAATATTTGTTTAGGCTAATTTAGTAGAATGAAAGACTTGAATAATTAATTACAAATAAAAGTAAAGCGTTATCTAGTTCATAGTTTGAACAGTGTTTACTCTCCATGTGTACTGTACTTTAACGTTGACATCAGTTTACTTAGACTAAATGTATTATTGATCAAGTAAAAGCAAACACAAGTATTGGGACCCTCACTCTTAAAATGGCATTGCGTTTGATTCAAACCAAGTGGCATTGATTTTAAATGATAAAACTAAATATGTTGTTCATAATGAGGATGAAGAGTATTCACTTTGTGGTTGTCAAACGTTAGTTCATAGTTAATGTGCTGAAATTCACCGAATTCACTTAATAACACACAAACACACACAAAATGTCATTGCAAAAATTACTCAGACTCATATTTTGATATCTAATGCAATGAAAAGTTTCAGATTTCCACTCTGAAGATTCTTTTGTGGAATGGAAATGTTCTATGGATATTAAAGGTTCTTCATGGAACCGTAATTGCAGATCCACTGTGACACATCACACATAAAACAACTTGTTCTGACTCGCCTGAACGTTAGAAGGGAATGTTCCGTTTTTACACCCTTCTGTTTACCCAAGTCTTCATGTGATGCAACTGCTCAATTTTTAGTTTAAGTAAAATGTGAATTGTGAATATATGCTATACTAGTGCCTAGCATTTTGTTGTTGTAGTTCTACAAAGAGCTGTAACCTTTTAGCTGATGAATACCACCTCCAGCATTCTCAGTTATAAAGCGTATTTGTTTTAGTGAATTGAACGAACAAAGGCCAAACTGGGTGTGTTTCCCAACGTAGAAGTGTTTCACAATATGTGTGACACATGGAGTGTCATTGGAAGGCTGCAGGTTAATAAATCACAAAGCGTGCCAGTTCAACCTGAACCACTTGAATACGCAGGAACCATGATCTTAGTTCAGTTTAAAAAGGCCTCTATTAATACCTGAAGCTGGAATTACCAGTTGCAAAATTTGCATTATGACGGTATGACACGAGAGATATTAAATAGGTTTTCTCGCTCTAACCTTTGTAATTGTGTGTCATCAGGGTCTTCAGATAAGCTGTCAATGATATCACTTCCTGTTTTTGTTTTTTTTATTATTAAATAAAATTTCAGATATTTATAACATTTTTAAAATAATAATAATAATAATAATCTTCATAAAAAACATGCCATACTGCTTAAGATTCACTTTAAGAATTTCATTCTATAATTGAAACATTTATTTATTATTATTATTATTATTATTATGATATCAGGACAGTTATATCACCCTGACTTTCTTTATTTTTTTTTTTTTTTACTTTATTTCCCCCAAAATATTTTAATATTTAATTTTAATTGATTTTTTTTAAATGTGTTAATCACTGCACTAAAAGAACTGCATTTAGGTCATTGTATACAAATCACACTAATGGAAAAAAAATGAACAAAAAGTGCATTCATTTATTTATTATTTCAAACTTTATATATATATATATATATGTGTATGTGTATGTGTATATGTATATATATATATATATATATATATGTGTATGTGTGTGTGTGTATATATATGTGTGTGTGTGTGTGTGTGTGTGTGTATATATATATATGTATGTGTGTGTGTATATATATATATATATATATTATTTCACAGTTAATGCTATTATGGCAGAGACTTAAATTTGAGTTTGATAGCAATATTTAATCATTGTATGTACAATTTGGGTTTTAATGTATTTAGAATTAAACAAAAATGTCATAATTTATTTAATAGCTTTTAAAAATAATTTTTAATTATTTATTATATTTTACATTTAATGCTACAGAATGATAATATTATATATATATATATATATATATATATATATATATATATATATATATATATATATAAAATAAATAATGCTACATAAACGTAATCTGGATATCTTGGATGTGTTTGAAACTGTTGAAGACTAAGGCTGTGTCCAAAAAGCTATCCTTCGCTGCCTCTGATATCCCACAATCCTGTGCTTTCCATTTGCAACAAGTCAGCTGCCTTAGTTTTCAGACACAGCCTAAGTCTACCAGCCCTGTGAGAACGTGAACAGGTGGGAGAGGCTCGTCTGATAAGTTCTTACTCAGCACTAATTGGATTTGATGAACACTCTTTAAAGGCATGAGTAACGGCGAGGACCCGAGTGACTCATTTGATTCGTCCTCTGTGCTTGGCTAATCAGTATAACTGTTTTTGATTAGGCAAAGTAGGAAAATCATGCTCAATTATTTATTGCACAAGCAAGCATTTACATTTCCTTCAGAAAACTAGCTCTGACTCTGAATTAGTTATTTTAGATTTGCATTTTTCTTGATCTTGAACCTTTGGATGTTGCTCAGTCAAACACACAAGAGTGTCTCATTCAAATGTAAACATTTCAAAAATGTCAGACGTTGCGAACGTTCGGCGGTGTTTACGCGAGCGTTCAGCCTCAGGCATCAACAATTTCAGGTATCCTCGTACCCTAATCCCCACATGCCTCAGCCTGCCTCCTTGCACACATCCACCCCAAATGAGTGGGAAAAAGACCCGTGTTTCTTGTTTTCAACAACAATGAGTCACCGTTGAATTCCTGTTAAATACATGTGCGAGGAATGTTTAGGTAACGCAGCTTTGAGTCGAGGTGTTTACTAAGGGATGACTTGAAGTGGAGGATTTAGTTTTCTGTTGTCACTCTTCAGTTAAAATCTATGGTTCAGTGCACTTCATGCAGGAACGGGCCTTCAGGTGAATCTTCGGATTTGGGAAGTGGGATCAAATGAATGTGTGTCATTTGAAATGGATCTCCGTTTAACGTCTGTTTTTGTTCTACAGATGTAGACGGGACAGTGGACAAGGTTTATTTCCACTCCTTCAGCATCATGGACTACCGATTATGGCCTCAAAAACTCTCAAACAATAAACGTATATGTTGGATACGGACGCCTACATAACCCAAACTTCTATGGAAAAACTTAAAAGCTGATTATTAAATATGCTAAATATTGACATACTAATTTTGTAGTTTTTTGTTCAAGTGAAGAACAAAGCCATGCATTCTCCCCTGTTGTTCTTCGTCGTTCTGCATGGCATCTTCCTGACATTTGCCTACGCTGGATGGAGCAATCTGAATGGTATCCCCCGAAAAACCATTCAATATGAAGGTAAGAGTCTTTGTTGAGTTTACAATTGTATACAACTTTGACCTAAATATTAGCATTAGCATATGTAGCAAATACAGTACACAGATCTCATGCTTTTCTATTAGATATGTTTTATCAACTATTATCTAACAATGTATGTATCAGATGTCTGTTGGTCAACTTACTAGGGCGGTTTTGACGTGACGGATCTTGAAGTCTTAAACAATTAAAATAATATGACCATGTAAATCGCAATTTTGACTCAATCTATCAAAATTATATTCAATTCATTGTTGTAAAATGTTAACATTGAACTAATTTTAATGACCAAAAATGTACTACAAATATTTAAAAGTCCTATATTTTGCATTCAACCCTGTTACTACATAATTTCACCCCTTCTCCACAAAAATAACAAATCTTTAACGTTTTGACACCCAACAAAATGTCGTAATTTGGACACTTTCTACAACATGATGGGAGGACAAGTAAATAATTTAATTTACTTTTCTTAAGTTTTGCACAAATTGTAGTGTTGAGTGCATTCATAAAGCTCAATAGTCAACCCTGTTATTGTAAGAATAAATGATCAAACAAATATTTTGCTTTATGAAAAGTACTTTTCATATAACTAATAGTTTATCAATAACTACAAAAGAACATTTGGTAACAAATTAGGACCTTCTGAGTGGAAGTTCAATTTGCAACCCTGTTACTTGCAACACATTCAGTTTTTTATGTAAATAAACACATTTATTTATTTCATGAACTTGAAAATAAACTACATTTTTAAGTTTATTGCTACAAACTTTAAATGACAAAAATCAGGGTTTTTAGTATTTAGATATATCGGTAAAAATTTTGGTACCAGGGTTGAAAATCTCCATCCTCTTCATTTTCACCATAGGGAAATTGTTTTTTAACGATAACTTAAAAACCTTTACAGAGAGCCTTACTTTGAGCTACGAGGTTGTTAATCCGTAATATTTCTGTCCACATTATTTGAAAAAATCTCTTTAGTTTCTGCCTCCTCTCATGAAGCACGTAATCAGCTCGATCTCCCTATGCTTTCAAAATACTGAAATATTTGTGTGCATATGTATTGCAATAAACTTAAAATATATTGTTTTTATAATTATCAACATGAGTAGCTTTATATTTTATTGTTTAATTTGATTACACTTAAAAAACAGTAATATACTGTAAAAACAATGCATTCTGGGTAATATTATTTGTCATTTTGGAGAAAGCAACCTATAGGATACTTTCTCAAAAATAAATATTACCCAGAATCCATTGTTTTACAGTATATTACAATGCATTCTTGGTAGTATTATGTCATTTTCGAGAAAGTAGCCTACAGGCCTCTTTTCTTAAAACTACAAATATTACCCAGAATGCATTGTTTTTATGATATATTTCTGCTTCAGTGGAAAACAGTTTTCTGTTTCTGTTCTGTAAATTTACTGTGTATAAATTTTTAATTTTTTGACAGTTATTTAAGGCTGCTGTTCACAATGCATCATGGGATTGTAGTTCTTTCCATCACTAAAACCATTGAATACGCATTCTTGTACCTTTGTCTTTTTGTCCAATTTTCAAATACTTTTTTTGCTTCAAATTTTGCAATGTTACGATTCACCTCGTAGCTGGTTGGCTCGGTTCAAAAGCCTATAATGCTTTAATGAAGACTTTTTTTAAAATCCCTATGGGAAAAACGAATAGAAAAAATACTTCCGGAACCTGCGCCGCTGAAAAAGACGGTGGGTTCTTTTGCACTCTAATGCAAGTGAATGAAAAATAAAACTGCCTTCATGTTCACATATACATAGTTAATATTTACTTTGACATCCTGTGGTTGCTGATCAAACATCCTCCGGAGGATAAACACCTCCTTCAGAGTTGAACTCTATTTAGACCTTGTTCATGTTTGGCAAATAGAAAAATTAGTCATTCTACATGCATTAATGTTTTTGTCCTTAGATAACCATGTGATCACATTTAAAGAGGACGGTATTTGGAATTACTCCACAATGCTGATTATGGAGGATCTGGGTTTGCTGATGTTAGGGGCGAGAGAGGCCGTCTACGCCCTTGACATAAACGATATCTCCGTTGCCAAGTCTAAGGTGCCGGTTTGATTTCCTTTCCTTTATCTCTTGGCAACAACATAACAGAATTCTTTCAGCCTGTTTCAAAACAGCACATCTGTATAACCTGTATTGATTTATCTCCACCCATCAGGTGCTTTGGAAGGTTACAGAAGAGAAACAAAAGGAGTGCACTTCTAAAGGAAAACATCCTGACGTGAGTAAAGTCCTCTGCAACTGCCACACATCAGTGTAAATATTCGGAACAAGGGAGGTTGTTTTTCTATATGATATCAAAAATCTGATCAATCGCCTTTTCAGATCGACTGTCGTAACTATGTGCGGATGCTGCATCAAATGGACGACGGCGTGATGTACGTGTGCGGAACAAACGCCTTTAGCCCTACCTGCGATTACATAGTAAGTGACATGACCAGTAAGTGATACGAGATGAGTCATAGTGTTAAAAAACGAGACGAAAAACCTTGCGTTCATTGCATATGTTTGAACAGTCATACAGTGACGGGCAGCTGAAGCTGGAGGGAAAGCAGGAAGACGGGAGGGGGAAATGTCCTTTCGATCCGTTCCAGAGATCCTCTTCTGCCATGGTTGGTATGTATGTCGTCCATGCAGCTTTTTTAGCAGTTTAAAGTGCCCCTATTGTGCTCTTTCGAATATTACCTCTCATGCAATATAATATAGCTGTTTCTGAATGTAAAAGGTCTGAAAAGTGTATGACAAATGGAGTTATTGTCTCTTAAAAGATTCTGAACTGCTGAAATAAATGAGTCGTCAGTCATTTCAGTCTCACTTCTTGTTGCATACATGTGTAATAATGTAACAAATTTGTGTGGTCCTCTCTAGCTGCCTGTTAACAACGTCTCCTTTGACCCTCAAACACTGTAGTTGTAGCTCTGGAAGAGTTTGGTTCGCAATGTTGACACATCGAGAAAACACTGTTTTTTTGCTGTGAAAGCAAATTCGCTTCACAAGGATTAGGATTTGCACTTGAATACAGAAAAACAACGCTGTCTGTTCGTATTACTGTGTATCAAGCACTGAGGAAGATCAGGAGCTGAAAATCAGAATCGTTTAAGTAAGCGGTAGACCAAATCACAACAGACTAGGCCTTCTGACCAATCAGAGCAGAGTAGGCTCTCAGGGAGGAGGAGTTTAGAGAGACTATTATTAGAGTTGGGGACCTTTAAAATGGCATAATTGGGGCACTTTAAACGCATTGTGGAAGGAGAGGAAAATGTATTTATTTATTTTTAATTTATTTATTTATTTTGCCATAGATCAGGACCTGTATTCTGCCACATCCTTAAACTTTCTGGGTTCGGAACCGGTCCTACTCCGCACCTCTCCCGTTACCCTGCGGACAGTGTTTAAGAGCTCTTGGCTCAATGGTATGTCAGACGTGATGACAAGATTACATCCAGGAAACAAAGACTAATTACAAGCTTTTATTAGTCTAATTGTAGATTAATGAAAGGCTTTGTGTAAATATCCTCTTTTATAGTTTGTAGCTGGTTTTTATAGTATTTATATAATCTGATTAAAATTGAAAGTTTAATGATTGTTTTGAACTTTTGTTTTAGATAATTACTAAAAAAAGAAGAAAAAACAAAATTGAAATGATGGCGTTAACGTATTAGAAAATTGTCTCCGAACCAGTGTTGTTTTTATGCTGTGTCATATTTATGAATATTTTAAGTGAGCTTTTTAATTAATATTTTCAGTTCTCATTTCAGTTTTAGTAATTTTGTTATGTGCTTTTGTTATTAGTTTTTAAGGGAACGATTTGCTAAATCATATTTACTATTTCATTCGATTTGCTAAGTCACGTGCACGATTTACTATTTCGTTACGTCGATTTGCCAAGTTGCGCGCATGATTTACTATTTCGTTCCCTCGATTTGCTAAGTCGCGTGCATGATTTATGATTTCGTTCCCTCGATTTACAAAGTTGCGCACATGATCTACTATTTCGTTACATCGATTTGCTAAGTCACGTGCACGATTTACTATTTTGTTACGTCGATTTGCTAAGTCACGTGCACGATTTACGATTTCGTTCCCTTGATTTGCTAAGTCGCGTGCACGATTTACTATTTTGTTACGTCGATTTTCTAAGCCGCGTGCATGATTTACTATTTCATTACGTCGATTTGCCAAGTTGCGCACATGATTTACTATTTCGTTCCCTCGATTTGCTAAGTCGCGTGCACGATTTACTATATCGTTCCCTTGATTTGCTAAATCGTGGGGCTCCGTAGAAACCTTTCTAATTTTAAGGGGTTTTTTAAATGTAAGATTTATATTGTATATTATTAAAATGGTTTTAGTTTACAGTGACAACACTGCTCTGAACAAAGTGAAAAGTCACATTTCTCTACCCACTCAAGAGCCGAGCTTCGTCTACATGGACGTGGTCCCAGAAAGTGAGGACAGTCCTGAGGGTGACGATGACAAAGTCTACATGTTCTTCAGTGAGAACGCCGTGGAGTACGACTTCTACAACAAGCTTGTGGTGTCTCGTGTCGCAAGAGTCTGCAAGGTAACCCTGATCCCAAACAGAAGTGGTGCAAACTGAAGGATTTAGCATATTTAGCCCTGATCTTAGCCCTTTGTCTTTTTTTTCTCCTGTTCTTCAGGGTGATGTGGGTGGTCTAAGGACTCTCCAGAGGAAATGGACCTCCTTCTTGAAGGCTCGTTTGGACTGCTCTGTCCCCGAGCCCGGTTTGCCCTACGTCATACAGGACGTCTTCCATGTCCGGCACAAGAAATGGAGGAAAAGTGTCTTTTATGCTGTCTTCACCTCTCAGTCGTAAGTTTTGTCTTGCATGGTCATTTTTATTTACGCCTATTCTGTATCTGAATTCACTCATTCGTTCAGCTCACGGTTGTGTTTGTATGCAGGAGCTCAACAGATCAGTCTTCAGCGGTATGTGCATTTAATGTAACCGATATCAACGAGGTGTTCTCTCGTGGCAAATTTAAGACAGAGGTGACCGTGGAAATGTCTGATGTGAAGTGGGTCACATACAACGGAGAGCTTCCCGTCCCCCGACCAGGAGCTGTGAGTGGTCATTAATGGTCTTAATAGTCTTTAAGGGAATGCATGTAGTATTTAAGATGTTAAAATACCATGGTTTACTTGGAGCCCTATTTATATAATATGGTATTTAAATTCTACAGTAACGAATGTCAAAGAATACTGATATTATCAAAAAAAATGATAATATATTTGTTGTAAAGTGATAGTATTTTTTTGCTAGGGTACAAAGTCCCCCCAAAAATTAATTTTTTATGTGAATCTTCACAGTGCATCAACAACGCAGCGAGGATTATGGGAATAAAAAAGTCTCTTGACCTCCCCGATAAAACCCTACAGTTCATCCGAGACCGGCCTCTCATGGACGACGCCGTCCGTCCAATCACAGGCAAGCCCCTGCTGCTCAAGAAAGGCCCGCTGTTGACCCGCCTTGTCGTAGACCTCGTGACTGCATTGGACGGGCAGTCCTATCCTGTGATGTTTGTCAGCACAGGTGAGATTCCCATCAGCCTCTAGGGCAAAGCAGCTCTGTAGAGGGTGTGTGTAAACTGTCATTCAGAGGAATGTTAATTGTACCTGGGACGGAGCTACAACCTATTTTTTTTGTTGTGGTGTTGAAAAGCTGGATGTAAAGTTTTGTTTTTGTTGTGGGAGTCAATTGTTTTCTGTTTTCCAACAGAAAACGGCGATGTGCAGAAAGCAGTGAACTATGATGGAGAAATGCACGTAATTGAAGAAATAAAACTGTTTCAGAACACTGAGCCGATTGACGTCCTACGACTTTACCAGAATCAGGTACACCAAACTGGGGCTAGGTACAGATCTAGATTTGCTGATTCAATCATATTCTGATTTATTTGGGTATAAATCAGTTCTAATGTTCATTTTTCTTACATATGAAATAGACTCTCTCTCTGGCAATGCTGTATATATTTGCTGATTCGATTATATTTAGATTCACAGGCTCTCGATTTGATTAATTTGGGTATAATTCAGTTCTAATGTTCAGTTTGTTTCCATTTGAAAGAGATTTGATTTCCATATTTGCCGATTTGATTATATTCAGATTCACAGGCTTTCGATTTGGGTATAATTCAGTTATAATGTCCCATTTTGTTTTCATATGAAAGACATTCTCTCCTAAAGCTGTGTATTATAAAGTGCACTGATTCAAACAAGGAACTTAATTTTGAACTAAAAGAACTGGTTGTAAACAGTACTAAGTGACGAGTCATTTTCACATAATTGCATTATTATTTTTTTTGTAATGACTCTTAATTGCTAATGAATAGAAAGCCAAAGTGGTAGAATATTTAGTTGCATTGTTCATCATGAAAAAATTCATGAATCATCACGAGATGTCTGTCTTGTCCAGTTGTATGCAGGCTCTGCGTCTGGGGTTGTCCAGATGCCCGTCAGCAACTGCAGTCGTTATTCTTCCTGTCTGGACTGTGTTCTGGCCAGAGACCCTTACTGTGCCTGGGACGTCACAGCTCAACGCTGCTCTAGATTACCCACATCACCTGAGGATGCAAAAGGGTAAGACACTCACATACCAGCACAATCCCCATCAAGGAAAGATTGCCAAAACTGATGCCGTTCCAAACCTATATGAATATTCTTGTTGCTTCCTTGTGAATTTCCTGTTCATGCTGTTCTTTTCCATACTGACTAAAGGCTATCAAACTCCAAGAAGGACAAAAAAGAAAAACACCTTAAGTGTCTCGTACACTATATTCCAAGTCTTTTGAATTCCCTTTCACTGTAACTAATGTAATATTGTATATTTATTAAACTCATTTTGTTTTTCAGTAAATCTAACATTTTTGATTCAATTCATTTTAAATGTAATCTTTTAAAATGTTAACATTTAATTAAAGGTGTAGTAAGTGATTTCTGAGAGACGCTGTTTATTTATTTTTTTTAAATCTACCCAAACAAACACACCCCTCCCTTCATTAATCCGCCCCCAAAAAGCAGATGTGTCGTCGGCTACGTTCATACGGTCAGATTTAGCACGTGGGAAGGGCAAAAAAAAAATCACATTAAATGCAATTTTTATAAATCTGTTGCAAGCTATTCATATGTGGTTTGAAATCCTATTCAAATCACATTTCTGGAAATCAGTTTCTGACTGCTCTAATTTCATGTGGTTCATGTGACTTTTTCCACGCCATGTGAAACAAACGTCAGACACTGTTATAGGAAACATTACGCTGCAGAAACGAGGCTTTGTTGTTGCAAAGTGCCGCACGAGCAGAAATTGGACATGTTTTGATACTGGCAGAGACAACAGCACAGAATAAAGTCGCTCGAGCCTTCTACTGTGCATCCGGAAAGTATTCACAGCGCTTCACTTTTTCCACATTTTGTTGTTACAGCTTTATTCCAAAAGATAAAATTCATTATTTTCCTCAAAATGCTACAAACAATACCCCATAATGACAATGAGAAAGAAGTTTGTTTGAAATCTTTGCAAATTTATTAAAAATAAGAGACATGTACATAAGCAGTCACAGCTTTTCCTAGTTCCTACCACTGAAAACATCATGGTCTGAGAGTCTCCAGGCGGGCTGTCATGTGCCTTTCACTGAGGAGTGGCTACTGTCTGGAGAAACGCTGGATCTCCGTCAGAGTGACCATCGGGTTCTTGGTCACCTCCTGGACTAAGGCCCTTCTCCCTCGATCGCTCAGTTTGGGAGAGCGGCCCACTCTAGGAAGAATCCAAGTGGTTCCATATTTCTTCCATTTATGGATGATGGAGGCCCCTGTGCTCATTGGGACCTTCAATGCTGCAGAAGTTTCTCTGTACCCTTCGACAGATCTGTGCCTCGATACAATCCTGTCTTGGAGGTTTAAAGACAATTCCTTGGCTTTCATGGCTTGGTTTATGCTCTGACATGCACTATTAACTGTGGGACCTTATATAGACAGACATGTGCCTTTCCAAATCATGTCCAATCAACTGAATTTACCTCAGGTGGACTCCAAGTTGTAGAAACATCTCAAGGATGATCAGTGGAAACAGGATGCACCTGAGCTCAATTTTGAGTGTCATGGCAAAGGCTGTGAATACTTATGTACATGAGATTTTTTTTTTTACTAAATTTGCAAAAATTTCAAACTTCTTTCACGATATCATTATGGGGTATTGTTTGTAGAATGTTGAGGAAAATGAATTTCTTTTGGAATAAGGCTGTAACAACAAAATGTAGAAAAAGTGAAGCGCTGTGAATACTTTCCAGATGCACTGTACATTTCTGCTCTGTCCTATCCACTTTTAACAGCATTTCTCAGAAATTGCTTACTGTACCTCTTAACAATAAAATAAAATGATCAACAGCTTTTTTTTGTAGCTGAGTAAATCATTCCTTTAACCACTGCTTTGCATATTTAATATCTACTGGACTATATTTAGGGGTGTATAACCAACACATGCTGACAGTTAATGTCTCACTTATTGCATTTTAGTAATCTGATACAAAGCCTGAAAGACGGGGATGCTACTCTATGCCCAACAACAGGTATATAGTAACTTTTTTTTTTCTGATTCAACATTAAAAGCATGGCTTTATTTAACATGTTTTTCCCTTTATCAGCTACCGTGGAACCAAAGATCCGCACCCTAGTGCTGGGAAACAACATCAGGTTGATGTGTCAAGCAGACTCTAACCTGGCCCAGGTCAACTGGAATTTTGCTGGAAAGCCACTCCCCTACTCAAACAGGAAGTATACTATTTATAGTGATGGCATCCTTATCTACAACGCCTCAGCAACTGACACCGGACGCTATACCTGCACGGCAGTCGAGCAGGCGAAAGGGAAACAGTACACCCAGACAATTGCCATTTATGACTTATGTGAACAATTACCAGTAGATGTGACCGATAAAATTAAAACCACACTGGGAATCGTTCCTGAAAGCTACACAACATCATCAGGTTTGCATAAAACTGAAGAGCCTTCATATGATAAAAATAAGAGCACTGAGAATAAATGGATAGTAATGCAGGTGGCGTTGGCCGTGATATCTGTTATGATGGCCGGTCTGCTGATCTGGAACTTGTACATGGGCCACATTTCTCCATTTATGTGCTGTGGAAGACAACCAATCAAAAGCCCCAGGAATCTTCCAGAAAGGGAATACATGCACACAGGAAATGATGCTGTGGACAGTAAACAGCAAATGGTCAGGTTGTGTGTCACAACAAACAGTAATATTGAAGCAACCAGCTTCCACAGGAATACCACCAATGGGGATACGTCAACGAACATTCATATTTTAAAGTACATTACAGATGAGTCTGAGATTTAAGATTTCATTCTTTTTATATAATTTTTATACTTATTTATTTTTTTATGACTAATTAAAAATGAATAAAAACCATACATTAACAAGAAAAGTTAAATGTTTCTTTTTAAAAGCCTGTTTTAAAAATTGATAAATGTGAAAACACTTTTTCGCCAAGAAATATGAAGGTAAAACATCCCACCAGCTGCATCTGAAATTGCTTACTATCCCAGTAGCTACTACATTTGAGGAACGAACTTCAATCATCCTGACATTCACTCTCTTAGCACCTCGGCCATGTCGCTTCTGTATGAAGCACAGTAAGTCAGTATTATTTGGTGCCGTGACCCGGTGTTATCCTCGCGCACTGTTCCACCTCAATTAATACTATGAATTTGGAAATACTATTCATGTCTCATATTGCTTTTCACCTATTATTTAGTAGGGAAGTACGCATATTTAGACGCAGAGAGTGACTGCAATAAAAGCGACTTCAGTCTGAAAAGGAATGTTTTTATTGAACTGTAGTTGGAGAGTCACATTTCATAGCCAGTTATTGAACTTTGCAAAATCAACCTCCTGTGGCTCTGTGGAGGGAGATCTTGAGCAAAAGAGACTAAAGTTAAAGTCACATCAAAAATGAGTGTCTTCGCCTTCAGCCAACCACAACTGTAAACACATTGAGATGAAACAAGGAATGAATGTGAAATGCGTATTTATACGCCAGTAGTAAAAATAGCACAGGATATAGCCACATCCACCAATCAGAGTTATAGCACTTGAGGGAAACTCGAAAGCTATTGGTTCACATGCTTGATATGCATGAAGAATTAAGGCGGTCTTCGTTTCGAAGACGTGAAAAGCTTTAAACAGAAAGACAGCAGGCACAAGGCATGTTTGCAAGGAAACATTCCCGGTCATAGATATTTAAAAAAAAAAAAACAATCTGCTATGCTTTGCTGCAGTGTATAAAAGGGGCAAGTCAGATGCAAATCATACCATTTACAAAGACATTTCATGCTTGTGAATCTTCAGTCTAAGTGAATAATTAACTGAAGTAAAAATTTTATAATTAACTGCAATGGCACTGATGTGGAAGTGACGCAAGAACAAATGTCTTGAGGTAAATCGAAAAGCTGCCATGATTTAGAAAACACTCAGACATGCTTTTTCCCCTCTCAAAAATCACTTTCCCTAAAATAATAGTGATTGTGTATGTATATTATATATATGTATATATATATATATATATATACATATGTTTTTGAACTGTAAGATTTTTTTATGTTTTTAAAATAAGTTTCTTCTGCTCACCAAAGATTCATTTATTTGATCCAAAATACAGCACAAAGTTATAGTGAAATTTTTACAATTTAAAATAACTATTCTGTTTGAATGTATTTTAAAATCCAATTTTTTTTTGTCTTCAGTGTCACATGATCCTTCAGAAATCATTCTAATATGCTGATTTGCTGCTCAAGAAGCATTTATTATTATTATCAATGTTGAAAACAGTTGTGTATGATTTCTTTTCAGGGTTATTTGATGAATAGAAAGTTCCAAAGAACAGCATTTATCTGAAATATATAGCTTTTGCAACATTATAAGAGGTCTAAATGGTCACTTTTGATCAATTTAATGCATACTTGCTGAATAAAAGTATTAATTTCTTTCAAAAAAAAAAAAAAACTTACTGACCCAAAACTTTTGAATGGTAGTGATAATGTTACAAAAGCTTTCCATTTAAGATAAATGCTGTTCTTTCAAATAAATGAAGCTTTGGTGAGCAGATTTTGAACGGTTGTGTGTGTGTGTGTGTGTATATATTCTTTCTCAAGGATCAGATGAACTGAAATCAATTCATGAATGTAATATTATAGTGTCCTTTTTTTGCTATTTTTGTACTAATGTTCCACCATTTTCCTGTCAGTGTGAGAGTAGTATGTCTTGAGAGGTCTTTAAAGGAGCAGTTTGCTTATTTTGCTCGGTCATTTAACCTTCCAGTTAGCGTTTCTGTTTGTATTTGTACCCAGAACAGGGGTTTGACACTGTTTTGACCATCATTCACTTCTATTTAAATCAGCTTTAAAGTGTTCAAGAGATCTACTCTTGCTAGCACAAAAGAAAAGATTTGTTTATACACATTCTTTGAGGAGTGACTAGTATTCAGTCTTTCCGCAATAAAAAAAAAAGATTGTACAAAAGCAAAATAACCATTCACAAGTCTGTGATCTGGCTGAGGTGGCACAAAAATATTGGGTAACGTCCCTCTGCAAACTGCCCCTTTAACAGTAAGACAAACAGTGGTACTCTTGCTCCATCTGTAGTTCAGAAAAGGTATCACCAGGGTCCGCTCTCTGGGTAGTTGGGCACAGCGGCTGGATACTGGGGCAGGCTTGGGCCGGTTTCAGAGATAGCGTTAAATCCGGCGTCTCTCGCGGAGGCATTCTTCCACGCACCCGTGCTCCATTCTTCCTGTGCCCGCTGAAAACTGCCTCCTCCACCACGATATAGTCGATGGACCTTTGAAGGGAAAAAACTAATGTGACACATTGCTCTTTTGTTCTGATTTAAAGGTTTATTCTTAGAAGTAAAGTTATTTTTGTGCATCGGCTAGGCAAGTAATGGTAAGTTAAGGGTTGCGTGAATGTGCAAATCATACCTTGATGAGGACAAGCCCCATGAGAACCGTAACTACGGTAAAGAGCAGAGTACAGATGAGCATGAATATAGCCGAGATCACATTTGTGCTGAAGAATATCACTGTGGCAATCCAACCACTGCAAAGAGAGAAAAATATGGTGAGTTAACATCATTGGAAGTATTAAATTGGCCACATAAAGTTTAAATTTATTGATACAACACTAGTTAAGCTGCTCAATCCACAACATTTGTTAAATAATAATGTTGAATGTTTGACCACAAAATGATCCATTTTAATAAAGAAAAAAAATTTCCGTTTTTAGTAGACTGTTATCATGTAAACGTACACTAACTCTACGGGATAATGTCCCTCCAGGACAGAGTTTAGACACCCAACTGTGATGCAGAGCTGAATTTTCAGCATTATTACTCCAGTATCACATGATCCTTCAGAAGTCATTCTAATATGCTGATTTGCTGCTCAAGAATCATTCCTTATTATTATCAATGTTGAAAACAGTTGTGCTGCTTAGTCATTTTGAGGAAACCATGATACATTTTTTTACATTATAAAAGTCTTTCCTGTCACTTTTGTTTAATTTAATGCATCCTTGCTAAAAAAAGCCATGGTCAAACAAGACTTAAACCAAAGCATGTAAAATTTCTAGATCTTCAATCACTTTTTTAGGCTTTGACTCACATGTAAACATTGATCAGTGAACGTAAGCTGAAGCTCATCCGAACGTGGATAACGCTCAAGAAAAACCTCTTGCCGAAGCTCAAACGTGCTGCGTAACCAATCACTGGCGTTCATCAAGTTCGAGCTTCCGGAAGAGGTTTTTTCTTGTGCGTTATCCACGTTCGGATGAGCTTCAGCTTATGTTCACTGATCGTCATAAAAAGCGATCGAGTCTCTTCAGAAAATCTAGACTAAACCACTCGATTCATATGGATTCGTTTTCTGATCTCTTCAAGAACTTTTTGATGCATCAAAGTGGTAGTTGCAAAGGCATCTCTCAGATTTCATCAGAAAGATCTTCATTTGTGTTCAGAGGATGAACGGGTTTGGAAAGACATGAGGGTGAGGGGTGCACTAACCCTTTAAGAGGCTTTTAACCTTTAAATGGTTAAAAGGTTCGATTCACAATTCCGGTAGGAAATGACTGAGGTTCTAACCCCCAATCACTCCCCGGGCGCCACAGCAAAAATGGCTGCCCACTGCTCTGATGACAAAAGTCACAGTTCGTGTAAAAAGTGGATTATACTTCGAGCTTTACTCACCAAGCACCCCAACCTGAAATTCCAAGACACTGGAAGAAGGCAAGAATACATTGCAGGAAGAAAATGAAGAAGAAGGCCATGAAGTTGAAGGAACTATCAGCCCTGAAAAGCAAAAAAAAAAAAAGTTCAATCAAAGTGAAAAATCAAACTCAGCAAATTTGTCTTTCCTGAAAAGAGTTTCCTTGCCTGAATGCTTTATAGAGCGGCCTGAACCAGCAGGTATAGCTACATGGGCTGAAAATCAGCAGCCAAAGGAGCGAAAAGCCAAAGTTGATCGCTCCACCCCCTCCAGCCCACCAGGCTATGCAGGCCACCACATTAACACATAGTGTGATGGAGTATACTGGAAAAAACAGAATAAGAATTAATCAGATTAACCGCTTCAGTCAAACTTAGGAACTCCTGAAACTGAACTATTCCCAGTTAAGTTCACATTTCTTTACTCACGGATCCAAAGACTGTAAACACGACGCACGAGCTGGCGGTGGGGTGGCGGGATTTCCTCATCCACATTCTGGTAAAAACACGGCTTTATGCGAAGAAACTTCGGCAGAGGAGGGAAGTTGTTTGTTCGATCTGTCAGGCAAAAAAGGAAATTATTAATTTTTAACCACAACAATAACAAGACTCCAAAAAGTGGATAAAATCAGTGACGTTCATAGTTTTTATATGCTAACCTGTCATTTCTCAATTTTGAGAAAAGGTGGATAACGTTGATGTTTCTGGTGCTAATGAACTTTTCCCTCTCTGAATGTTTTCAGTGCTAAAAGAAACACAGATATCTTAAAAACAAGCAAAACATTGTTAAAAAATAGTTTAGGATATAATAATCAGCCATTAAGTTCTGATCACACAACTTATAAGTACATTAAGCAAAATGATAAATAACTATTTGTTGAACAAGCCATATAAGATCATAACAGATTTAAGGTTTGTTTATTTTATATTAAATGTGTGTTGCTGTTTACAATAATGCTACATTAACGATATTTTGCTGCATTTATGATATTTGGAAACATAGTACAGGCCAACTGCTAACCAACACAACTGCAGTAGAAAATCAGCAGTCAAACTACACATTTGTGCAAATCAGAAATGGTATTTCATGTGCTTAAAAAAACGTTGCTTTCATAATACAATAAGAGCCAAGACTTACATTCCTGACGAAACGATATCTGTGCACAGTTTAATAGTTTGATGGGGATGCGTCTGCGATCAGAATCCTGACAATCACGTGGCGGACTGGTGCATTGTGGGAGATGTAGTTCTAAACGCGGCCTGTTTTGCACGTAGCGCAGGGAAGTTGTAACTGTTGGAGACTACAAGCCCCATCACAGGATAATTAAAGGTGTGGTCTCAGCGTTTGTGACTAGAATATTTACCAGTTTCCCTGCCTTGTGGCAATGAAAAAAATGACACCTTTCTGTTATGTTTGGCAGAAACTTGTGAATATTTAACCTACTTTGAAATATGATTTTATCTCAAGATAATTTAAGATCATTCGTTTGTACTTTGCTGTTCAAATATCAATCTTTAAATATTTCAAGCCTCTTCAAAAACAAGGAATCATTCAATCTCAACAGTTTTATTTATAAAGGAAAACACTTTTCAATTCTCCAAATGTGTTTCGCTACAAAGAAACCCTCAAAACGCCTAACCAAAATTGTTAGTTGCACGGAATAACTTTGTGACTTGTTATTTTCATTTGACCAATCCTACTCGAGAATCACACTCACCGTCAAACCACAGCCCTCGGTACGTATGGAGAGGCGGTACCAGTCGTGACAGCCAATAACGTGATTCTTCGTTGATCTGACGTTATACGCCGCTGGCCAATCACAACTTGCGATCCATCCCAGCAACAGGCTCCCGCCAATTCTGAGCAGGGAGCGCGAGGGAGTCTAGCCGGGGATGAGACTGGAACGACGGGACCCGGATTACACACGAAAAAAACAGAATCCGCAGCACTAAAAGTTACAGAAACTCCTCAAATTTGCAGTTGACACGTTAATGCAAACACTTAAAAAGACGTGGAGTCGATGACTTGCCCTAAGAAGCTGTGCACGGCGTCCAAAAAAGCGCTCCCCGTTTCCGTTTAACGTTTCCAGTGAGAG
Source organism: Zacco platypus (assembly GCA_038088235.1). NCBI lineage: Eukaryota > Metazoa > Chordata > Actinopteri > Cypriniformes > Xenocyprididae > Zacco > Zacco platypus. The sequence continues at coordinate 39,722,339 of CM076086.1, read as the reverse complement.
GACAGCGCGAGCGCACAGAGCTGAAAGGCGCGCGGATGGTGGTCGTTATGCTCGCGGCTGAAGAGCCTTTAGCCTCCATTCCACGCAGAGGTTTGATGTTTAATGTGCATTATAACCGGTTTAACGCATGATTAGGGTCTATACACCTGGAGTACTGTGGCTAATAAAACCAAGGAGCTCGCGTAGATGTCTAATAGCAGAAAAGTGTGAAAACACTCCACTAATCAATTTCTGTTTCGCTCAGTTTCTCTGAAAAACAATCAGAATATAATTGTAGGGACTTTTCCAGGTTGTATTTGGGGTTGTCGGGGGTTTTATGGTCTGATTTAGCATGTTAGCAGGTGAGCTATTGGTTCAGATTTGTTATTCTGGTTTTTATACTCAAAACGTGCCTTTCTAAACTTATATTGTTTATTTTTTCCTGTATTCGTGGTGGTGTGTCGAAGTGCGCTCCGTATGTTTTGTTTTAAGCTCAAACGAGTTCTTTGTTCCTCAGTTTTGTGCTAGTGGATGAACTTAATGGCTTCGCATCCACAGGTTCAGTAGCCAAACTGGCCTACAAACCATCATTCACTGAAAGGCGGGAGATCAGAAATAAACATTTTACGTGTGGCACGTGACTGTCGTTTCTCTGCACGTCTGCGTTTTAGGAGAGGACTTTTTGGCATTTAAACGATTAAAGTTAGTATTTATCCTCGAAAATAAACTCATCGGCCTCGACTGTCAACCAGTAGTTAGCACGCAGACACATCCATCACTTTTATGACCAGACGTGCTTTGACAACGATTATTGTTGTTTTAGAGTCAACTATTGATATTAACAACATGTCAGATTGATGTCATTTGATTTTGTTATAGCTTGCATATGGTAATTAAGTATTTGACCTTAACATGCTCTTTATATTTCAGGCATGGATTGTGTGGGCAAAGCTAGTACTAGCAAGAAGCTTGTTCAAGGTAAACAACTTGAGTGTTTGTTTTCAACAGCAAAATACTATATGGTTTAGTAATTCTTTGCGGATCCAATCTATTACTTTTGAATGTCGTGTAGTGCATTCCAGGCTTAACTATCAATGTTACCTCCCTACAGCACGTCTACCTTTCAAAAGGCTCAACCCAGAACCCAAGGAATGCCGTGAACCCAAAAGAACCAAAGGTCCGGTTGCCCCAAAGTGTTCTGAGCCAAGTGCATCTGATGGAGAAAATGATATGGACAGCTCCTCCGTCCCGCTGCAGCGTGGCCCGGCTCTGGTAAACGGCCGCGGCCCACTTGATTGCTTCATGAGCCGACGGAAGCGTTCCCCAGTCCGCTCTGGCCCTGAAGCCACTATCGACCTCACCGAAGACTCAAATGATGCTGTCAAAGATCAGCCTGCACCTCCGGTTGCTGCCACTTGCCCCCTTAGTGACGAAACGACAAAATCTGCAGAAGATGCTACAAAATCTACAGAACCAACCACACCACTGACAGAGAAAGAGACTGAAAAGGATGAGGAAGAGGATGAAGATGCCCTCCCACTGCTGGACATAACTCAGGAGTCTGAGACTGAGGAAGAGGAGCAGCAGGAGACTGAAGTCAGTCCCGGGAATGAGTCTGTGTTGTCGACTGGATCCACAAGCTCCCTCTCCGTCATAGAGAGCTCACCAGAGCCCAGCAAGAGTGCTCCTTGCACCCCTGCCTCAGTGAGTAGACATGAATCAATTTTCATTTTTGGCTCAATGTCCATTTTGGCCAAAAGTTCAACCTATTGATCAATCTCTTTTCTTTATGCAGACATCACGGATAAATGCAGCCAGTAAAACAAAGAGACGATCACTTAAGGTAAAATTTTACCTTTAGAAACCTACATATTTATTGTAATGTTAACCTGGTACCAGCCCGCTTCAAGCACCTTGTGACACTAATGATTGGACTAACAGGGTTTTTAGTGGGTCAAAAAATGTTCTTCGGTGGTGACAGACGAACACTGTCATCCACACACACACAGTACAAAGTGCCCTACCCATGTGTACTGCGACATAGATGACGATTAGATCTATTTTATATTTGAAAAATCTGTATATTTATATGTTAAACAAAGATCGCTGATCTGTCGGGCCTACTCTATAGCCTCTGTGCCGGTTTTCATTTACACTTCTCCATCGTTGTCAACGTGCAATTAAAAATGCAGGGAGAGGTTCTAGAAAACCAATCTCAGTGTTTGTAGAATTGACACATTATGTTGTACCCCTAAAGCAAAAAAAAAAATCTCAATGTGAATGTTTGCACTCTGTTAAGGGTTAAAGCAGGATTGATTGTTTCCTTTTAAAATCTTGTCACTGTGGAATTTTGCACTCCGTTTGAAAAGCCCTTTGTCTTATTGTCCCTCAGAGTGTCCAAGAGCAGGAGAAGCAGCGACAGAGGGACGAGAAAGAACGGCAGAAACAGGAGGCTAAAGCTGCCAAGGAGAGGAAGAAAGAGGAGGCCCGCAAGCTAAAGGAAGAGAAGGAGAGAGAGAAGAAAGAGAAAAAGGAGAAAGATGAAAAGGAGCGGCGGGAGAAAAAGGAGAGGGAGGAGAAAGAAAAGGCAGAGAAACTAAGAGCTAAAGAAGAGCAGCGGCAAATGAAAATTGAGTGAGTGTCCCAGTACAGCATCACAATAGTAGTTGTGCTGGTGTTTTCTATGAGTATTAAACTCTGGTGTCCATTTAGGGCCAGACTGGAAGAGAAAAGAAAGAAAGAGGAGGAAAAACGGTTGAAGGAAGAGAAAGAAGTGAGTGTTTTTATCTATCTAAGGTTTTCTTATTGCTGATTGCTTGAAAATGTCCTCATTGCTTTTGTGCATCTCTTCAGCGAATAAAAGCTGAGAAAGCTGAGATTACACGGTTTCTACAGAAGCCCAAGACCCAGTTGGCACCAAAGGTAAGAGTCACATTATTTAGTGAAAAATAGTCGAATTGTTTAAAACATTTACAAATGCTACATAAAATATTGAGAATGAGGCCTTATTGGGCATGTAAAGGACCCAAAGTGCTGGATAAAAGAAAGCACAGAGACTCCGCATGCACAAACAAGCAAAAACAAATCTAAAATTCTTTCCCAGTGTGTTTTAAGACTTATTTTCTGAGTTTTGTTGTGTGTTTCAGACTCTGGCATCTGCTTGTGGGAAGTTTGCTCCTTTTGAGATTAAAGCGCACATGTCTCTGGCACCACTCACTCGAGTACAATGTGAAGATGCCGTTTTAGAGGAGCTGGACCGTTATCTTGCCCAACCTGACAGCACTCTAAATGGACTAAAGGACTGGACAAAGCACAAGCCTCGCAGATCAGGTCCAACTAGGCCTAGTCAGAGTACAGTAAGGTAAAGCCACATTGAGCCGCTGCCGAAATGTTCAGAACATCAAGCTGATGTTTTTGTTAGAGTAGAGTGATGTTAAAGGCTTATTCTTTATTTGGTTTGTTTGTTCCTCCATGTTCTCTGTTATTAGAGATTGTGTGGTCATAACTGAAAGCCAAAAGGCTGATGGCGTCCCTGACCGCCACCATTATGGCCGCATGAAACTACTGCAGTTCCATGATAATTATCGTCCAGCTTACTGGGGGACGTGGTGCAAAAAAAGCACTCGCATCTCGCCACGCTACCCGCTGAGACAAGACAAGGTAAAAACACAAGAATCTGTCAATCAAATGCTGCATTTGAGCCATCTTAAACTTCATTGTTGTCATGGCAAAAATACTGTGTTTGTGATTTAAATTAATTTATGCTGCTTTAAAGAGGTCATATCTAAAAAAAAAAACATCAAGGTAAATTTAATTTCTTCATGGAAGTTCTCTGTGGATCCAATCTGTGGCTATATTTGGCTACTTGTTTGCTTAGAAGTTTGTATTCGATCCAAGCTGCATGGCAGTTTTTCAGCATACAAAGAAGTCACTATCAAGGGCCTGAGGGTTCATCTTACTGTTGCTGTAAATTTTAAGCAATTCAGAAATAAATTTTGAGTTGGTAGAACCAGGAAATCTTAATTCTGAAGTGAACTAATCCTTTAAAGGGTTAATTTACCCAAAAATCCGATGGCTCTGTGAGGCATCTATTGCCAGCAAGACAATTAATACTTTCAATGCCCAGAAAGGTACTTAAAAAATATATTTAAAACAGTTCATGTGTACAGTGGTTCAACCCTAATATTATAAAGCGACAAGAATACTTTTTGTGCTCCAAAAAAAAAAAAAGACTTAATATATAATATAATATAGAAATAGAAAATATCTAGTGCTGGGCAATTTCAAAACACTGCTTCAAAGCTTTACAAATCTTTTTTCAAATCAGTGGTTCGTATCGCGTATCAAACTGCCAGTCACATGAACTATTGAAATTTTGAATCACTTATGACGTAACGAAGCCTCGTTTACTGAACTCACGTGACTTTTGTGCTCCAAACTGCTGATTTTAAACAAAAAATTTGTAACGTTTTGAAATCGGCCATCACTAGATATTCACACTAGATTCAAGATATAACACTAGATGGTTGTTATTTTGTTTTTGTTCTTTGGCGCAGTATTCTCAACACTTTATAATATTAAGGTTGAACCACTGTATTCACATGAACTGCTTTTAAATATGTTTTTAGTAGCTTACCAGGCATTGAAAGGGTTATTTGTTTTACTGGCAATGGAGGCCTCACTGAGCCATCGGATTTCATCAAAATATCTTAATTTGTTTTCCGAAAATGAACTAAGGTCTTACTGGTGTAGAACGACATGAGGCTGAGAAATTAATGATAGAATTTTCATTTTTGGGTGAACTAACCCTTTAAGACTGAACACAGCAGACGACGGGAACATTTTGAACTAATAAACATTAATAACTCTCAAGTAGTGTACTTAAGTTACAATAACTTGTACGCTCACGCTGTAAATGTTAAAATAGTAGGTGCATTTTTTTTATTGCACATTTTTGTGTTTCCCCTCCCTCCGCCATTTTATGCTAGCGAGAAGACCGCGCATGTGACAAATGTCAGAGAAACGTCAGTAGGCTGTAACGGATATAATCTATTATGGCCTGTTACTGCATCATAGAGATGATTAATTTCAACAACCCTACTGTATTCCCCAACAGTCTCTTGTGCACTTGAAGTTTGACAAAAAAAAAAAGACTTCTTATGTCATGACGCATCTCAATTTTGCCTTTGTCCTAGTCCCAACTCTCATAATTATGCTTTTTTTTCGCATTATTGTGACTTATTGTGTCATATATACATATAATTATTTACGTGGTTTATTTTATTATGAATTGGTATAACTTGATTATTTATACTTTTTTTCTTATGTGAAGGAAATTAGCTTCCATAGTTACCTGAAGTGTTGTTAATTATAAGATTTTTTTGGCTTATCAGGAGCTGCTGGATTATGAGGTGGACAGTGATGAAGAGTGGGAGGAGGAGGAGCCAGGAGAGTCTCTGTCACACAGTGAAGGGGTGAGTGACACAAAGTCACTTGTTACTTTTCTGTACTAACAGATTAGTCATGCAGATCACCAATGATAATTCACACCAAAAATGGGCTGTCGTGACAGTTTAGCCAGATTGAAAATGGTGGTGACTTTAATCTTGCTTTTCCCTCCAGGATGATGACGATGAAGGAGGAGATGACGACGACGATGATGATGGGTTCTTTGTGCCCCACGGTTATCTCTCAGAAGGGGAAGGAGCACTTGAAGACGAGGTATGTGGAACGTCACCCTTCTGCAGGCGCCTCATTCAGTCACGTCTTGACACTAACAGTCTTCTCTTGCAGGAGGGTGGTGATCCAGAGAAGCAGAAGGTGCGTCAGAGGATGAAGGCTCGTGAATGGGAGAATGAGCTGATGTCTAAAGGAAAGGTGAAGGTGTTGGAAGCGGTGGTGCGTGGCTGCCTGTGGGAGGGGGAACAGCCTTCGCTGGACTTCCTGCAGCAGTATGCTGTCTGTACGCTGGAGCCTTTACCTAGAGACGAGCCCTGCACCCCTGAACAGGACCTCTCACGCCAACAGAGGAACGAGAAATGTGAGTACAATGTGTTTTTAAATGTTTTCTAATTTATGGAGATTCTATACACAGTTAGAAGTTAGTTTTCTCATCTGCTGTCAAAGTTGCTAAACTAAACATTAGTGTCTTCATTTGTTGGACAGTTTCTTCAAATCTAATCATCCATATTTTGTTAAACTGAGTCTCTACAAGTAATGTTTATGTGTGAGATCATCGCACACTGCATTAACAGCCACTTTCAGCTCAGTTAATACACAAAGCCAAGCCTAAAGTGCCTATTCATACTATGAGATTTGCAACAAAGTCATGCAAATCACCAGTGAAAATTCACACCAAAAAATGGGCACACGATGAATTTATTATCCACTTAGAAAGGTTGCATACCTGGACCAAATTGAAAAACACTGCCTTCAATGCTTTAATTCAGTTGTACATTACTGGTTCTCCTGAGGGTGATTTAAATTATTCAGTGATGTTAATGTGTTCTTTACTTCTCTTCAGTGCTGTCACAGCTGCTGCCTTTGCTTCATGGGAATGTGAACAGCAGTAAGGTCATAATCAACGAGTTCCTGGAGTTCTGTCGCCAGCAAACATCCTCACCCACAGAAACCCCCTTGAATTGTATTGACAGCGTCCCACCGAGGTAACCCAGCTGACTGTATCGTGATGATCTTTAGTATAGTTAGTTTTTGGTTGACATAATTTTGTTGGCAAACCACAAAGTTAGCATCACCCTTGTTTCTTTTGACAAAAAGTCAATAGGTTTTTTTCCACTGGCTTGTGGGTTATTGCAGAAAATAATGTGGTGACCAGCAAAAGTTTATGATTCTTACACATTTTGTTCATCATGAAAATTTTTACAAATGAACTGAACTTTTTTGAAGCTTAAATACAAACGCCTGAAGAAAAAGCTAAAGTTAGGCTATAAAGAACTACACCAGTCAACACACCACATTTTAATATCACTATTTAAGCTTAAACAACTGTCAATGGTTCTTTAAAATATAAAATAGTTTGCAAGCATGTGATTATGAACACTAAGATAGTAAGTTTTTTGGCATGATGAAGTCACCAACAGCCTCAGTTGTCCCATTTAGCCACTTCTTGGGAACCTCCAGTCCTTTTTTAAGAGATGTAAAAGCTTACAGAATTCAAAAGTGGAGTAGTGCTGATGTTTTTAGAATAGTAGAATGTTTGTAGAATAGTTTGTGAAAATATTTTAAGCTTTTGTAAACTACAGACCTTATTTCAGAAATGTACCCAAAAGCCCATTCAAAAAAACAAACTCTTTTCCACGGTCGGGCTACCAGTGAGAGTGGTTTGGCCTGATGGTGGAAAAGTGGCTGTTGACTTCAGCATGATGGAACCATAAGTGCTAAAATGCTACCTTGTTTTGGGGTATATTTCTGTGTAAACAGGATGACTCATCTGGCTAATGCCTGGAAACATTGTCATCGAGAATAACTTCCTGTTGCACTCTGGGGGAGTGTTTTTACTCTTGTGTCAGAATGTTATGAAGTTACTTAAATTAAGCCACACAGCTACACACAACTCAAGGATATTGACTTTGTTTGGCAATAGGATCCACATCAGGCGTATCATAAAAGAGAACGCCGTCTACGTTAAGCGCTCCACTTACAGACGGTGCTGCTGGTACGTGCATGCGGACGTTCTGACCCGTCATTCTCAGGAGACCTTGCCCGTTCCCTGCCAGTGGACCTACCTCACCTCCGGAGCTCAGATCACCCGCGAAGAGCCCACCGGCTCACAGGGCAACTCACCCACCTCGTCCACTTCCACCACACCCTCCAACAAGAGGAAAAGTGCCAGCAGCCACTCCATTACGAAGTATATGAAGAAATGTGGCGACTCCGAACAGGTGCATTATTTTTTTTGTTGTTGTTTTTTGTTTTGGGGATTTTGATGCGCCCATTACCTTTTATCTAAAGACTTATTTAGACCCAAGTCTAACTCTGTGGTTCATTCTTTAGACTGAGACCATGGAGACCGATGGCTTCCAGGCAGACACTGAGGATGATGAAGACGATGATTGCATCATCGTCGGGGAACAATCTGGTTAGTATGCGTCACTACTAAAGCTTGACAACCAAGACAAATCTGGCAGAATAAGCTTTATTTTTTTTTCTTCTTAATAGGATCCTCTGAACAGGACGCCAACACATCCTTGCCACAAACTGAGAGAAATACAGAGCCCATGGACACAAATGCATCCGAAACTGATGCTCTTGCCTTGCCCTGCCTCAGCCCAGCCACCGCCTGACTCCTGACATCTGACTCCTTCCTGATGGGTTTGCATGCACGTGAACCAAGCACTCAAAATCTGATTTACGATTCGAAGGATCACACAGTATTAAAGGTCCCCAGAATGAATCATTTGTTTCCTCTTCTTTAAGTGGAGGTCTGTTAGATGGTGTACTGCTCTTCTTCACAGGTGAAGTCCCACTTTTTGAAAGTGTAAAGGCTGATACATTCATCAGCTCTGACACCAATTGGGAGGTTAATGCTGTCTGCTGGGCTCAGTGCCCCACTGTTTTAAATTGTCTTGTTTTTTTCCCTCTCAGAATACTTGAACTGGTGTATGTCTTTCAAAAATGATGACAATTGAAATATATTGCACTTTTATATTCCATTTCTGTTTTTCATTCTTCTGCCCCCACCAGAAGTCTTTCACTTGTTTTCTTTGTCCAGAAGCTTTGTATAAAAACAGCATGTGCCATTTGTTGCCCAGGCTGCTATATGCGGTGTAAATACTATTTTTGTTTTCTGAAAAATGGTGTAGAAGCTGAAATAGTTGGTGGCCGTCCAACACGAGGAAAAAAGCAGCAAACAGCATTGGCATTTCTTTTGGTATTAAGTATTTTCTTAATTGTTTGGAATAAACTGCACCATAGTTTGCAGTTGTAATGGGTTTCCTACAAAGCCTGTTTAAATAAAGCATTATTTAAAAATGAACATTTCAAAATATGCTGTTAACCAAAAATCCCCCCCCCCCCCATTGCACAAGACTTTTGCACAGTGAAGCCATTTGGTTTCTTTCATGCACATTCATCTCATCTTACAATGCATTTTATTTCATACATCACATCAAAAGCATCAGAACATTTAAATTACAAATTTGTGTAAAATACAAGCATGGTTCATTTTTAACAATATAGGATGGTTTAATCAGTGAGCATTATAGTCTACACCCACACCCAATGATCCACTTTCGTGTTTTCCATACGAGCGGGTGCCTTTTTATCGGAATCATAAACGCACTGGTTTGTGGCGGGAAAAGTTTTACCATTTACTCCGCTGTTAATCTTCTATATATTTGCCTGTAGTGGCTAATGAATTGGTAATCTTGCATATTCACGGTAAATATCTTGCTTCCAGTTGGGAAAAAATGTGTCGTTTTGACGTGAACAGTCTTTCAAAGTATAGTCAATTGGATTGTGTGTATTAACAGACGCTCAACACATACACACTAGAAAGTTTCATCCTTGTCCAGTGTCTTTCTCTGCAGAAGTTGAGCAATAAAATGTCTTTATACTCATTTAAACTAAGAGTTGGCGCCTTGTTGACAAACTCATTATTGCACAAAAAATTGCATGTGCAAGGTGAGCGTATAGTATGTGCAATTGGGTACGTGCTTACCGTATAGAGGATGAAATTTACGTCATACATGCTGCTTGTGTAAAAAACAAGTAAACTTTGGGCTGAATTATAAGTTAAATGACATGGTGACAGCTGAAATGAACTGGCATTAATCTGCATTAGGAGGTAGATTGTTGTTGCAGATAAGGGCTTTTTGTCTAAGTTGCGTTATAACATTCATGCGTAGTCTTATTTTTGTTAAGCAGGAAATAACCTCAATACAACAAAAGACGATCTTAACTTTGTAGTGCTCATGTTAGAAACAATTTCAAACCGTTGTCAAAATGAGATTTTATGATACATTAATCAACATTTCTCTAAGCAATAGCTAAAAAGTGCTTTAAATTACACTTGCAGACCATTTCCAGTCTGACAGCGTCACAGTGCACAAACCGAGCTTCTTCCGTTATCATATGATGACTGGTCATGTTACTTCAAGGAACAATGCATTATAATAGGATAGATTGTTTAGAAATTGGCCCTTAAGGTGCTTATACTTTCCATAATACATCACTGACAGGAAACAACTCCTGTGGTTAGCACCATATAAATCCATCTAGCACATGTTATGGACAACCGATGTATCAGGTCCATGTGGGGTTGTGGACAATGGGAGAGAGTCACTTGGAGCGGCAAGAGAACACAGGCGGGACAGCAGTGACCGGGGAGACGGCAAGACTAAATGTTCAGCTCAAGGTCTTGATGTTCTCTAATAATGCTGCTTTAAGCAGAACAGCAGTCTTTCCTCCTGCGGCGGCGATGTCTGCCAGCACTGCCGCATCCCATGTGAAGGTCAGCAGAGCTGCTGGGGCCTGGAAGGTGAAAACATGTGATTCAATTTTTTTTTTTTTTTAATTAAATTTTGTAGACCGTGTTATTTGGTCTTCACCTACCAGGTTGCACTCATTCAGAGCCGACTCATCGTCCTTCAGTTTTTGTCCTCCAGGAGCCATCAGTTCAAAGGGCTGCCAGCCGTTCTCCAGCGAGTCACGCACAAACTGATACAACGCTGCCACCTTCTCCCATGCCAGGAAAGTACCTGCAGGGCATTTAAATGCAAGTCATACAAGAGCCTTCAGCTGGCCAAAAGAAGCACAATCATGTTTGCACTGTTGTACTGTCAATGGGCCAAGGCATTCTGGAGGATTTACAAGCATAAATGTACAACTCACATTTGACCAAAAAAAACAGCCATGTTAATATATATTATATATATATATATATATATTATAATTTTAATTATATATTAAAAACTACTAACCCTGAAGTATACTTCCATCCGGTAACCGCACTCTCAGAAGGGTGTAGTTATACTTTCTTCTCTCTCTCTGCTCATCTTTTTCACGCATGGCTTTCGTTCGCAGCATTGCATTTCTTTCCACGATTTCATTCCTGTGGTGAAAAAAGATTATAAAACCACGGTACGACTTTTATCAGCTTATATAGCTCAAACACTGCAGTTGTTGATTTCTTTACTTCATTTGAAGTTCTTTCTTCAGTTCCTCCGCAGTCAGATTGTAGAAGTCTGGGGGTAACTCGAAGTGTGTGGCATGCTGCGAGGGTCTGAAGACCTGCAGCTGGCGGTCCAGCTTTGCCCTGATTGGTTCGCCCTTCTGCAGCCGCTCTAAATGAACCTTTATCTGTTCCAGAGCTTCCGATTCCTGCGGCGGTAACACCAGGTACTCCTCAGTCCTATCTGGGATACGTTATTCAGGCATGGAGTGCGTGTGTGAGGACTTTGTGTTAAAGAAATCGCACAATTTACTTTCAAATATAATGCTGTTTATTAAAGGCTTAGTTCATGTAAAAATTAAAATTCTGTCATTAATTACTCACCCTCGTGTCATTCCAAACCTTTTGTTCATCTTCGGAACACAAATTAATATTTTTGTTTTTTTTGACGAAATCAGAAAGATTTCTGTCCCTCCATAGACTGCCTTTGCAACTAGATCTTTGACACTTCAAAAAGTTCATGAAGAGATCGTAAAACTAATCCATATGAATCGAGAGGTTTAGTCCAAATTTTTTTAAGAGACACGATCGCTTGAACAGATTTAATTTAAGCTTTTGTTCTATGAAGTTGTGGAGGGACAGAAATCTCTCGGATTTTGTCAAAAATATCTTAATTTGTGTTCTGAACATGAACGAAGCTCTTACAGGTTTGGGACAACGTGATGGTGAGTAATTAATGACAGTATTTTCATTTTAGGGTGAACTAGCCCTTTAACTTCACCGTTACCTTCGCCATCTACCGGCAGCGGGGTGCTTTCAAATCCCACGGCCTGAAGATACTCACGAGATCCCTCAATCACACTGACTTTCTCCTTAATGAGTAAAACAACAAAATATGAGTGAATTTTCTTTAGGAATTCAGTTTTATATACCCTGACTGAAAATGATCATACCTGAAACACTTTGTTGCTAAGTTTGATCTTCCTATACTTTTCCTCCGTCGGATTCTTGCAGATGTTTTCGATGTACCTGTCATCGAGCATCATTTGATTTCAGTGGAGCATTTTACAAACACACTGAGATATTGTTGTACAAAGTTAATATAGTCTTAACATTAAATAGTTCTCACTTGCTAATGATGTCAATGGCAGCCTTGACTTTCTCTTTGTCTTTATTAAAGGTGTGAATCATCATAACGGAGGCCTCTATCGGATCCTCTGAGAAACTCTGTGAAAAAAGAAGCACCTTTCGTGAAATCCACATGTAATTTCTTACATTTTTGCAGATTGTCTGTAATAATCTCACCATAAGAATAGCTTCCTTGATGTGCATCTCTCTTTCAGTCTTTGTTAAGGTTTTTCCAGTCAGAGGACAGATGAAGAAAACTCCGGACACGGAGAAACAAGACAGATCCTTCTGTGGAACCCCGGAGCCCTTGAAAAGGTATGAATAATCACAGTCAGGAAAAGAGATGAGCCTGAATTGGATCTGAAATCTTAAAGGGCCAGGTCACTTAAAAATCACAATTCTGTCATTGTTCATACTACACAAAAAGAGAACATTTTCAGTGAATAATAACTTACATTTCTGTCTATTCTTTAGGATTTAGCATTTTTAGGATACTTTTATGCTGCAATTTGTCATTTTGGAGCTTGACAGCTTTTTTTTTCTTCTATTCCCATTCCTTTAAAAGTAAATTTTGCCACTTTTCATAAGTTTTACACATACAGATATGAATAATAATTTTGACTAATATGTTGAAAATGATGAAGATTGCAGTTTTTTTCTAGTGTCCTAAAAAAGTGTTAATTCTACATAAGGGTGGTCCACCTTCACGATGGCCACCATCATGTTTAGATCACATGCACAGATACTATAAACAGAGAGTAGTAGGTCATCTGGATACTTTTCGCCCAAATGTTTTATGAATACTGTGAATTCGTACATCATACTACTCTTTTCACACACAGTTTTTGTCTACTATATAGTAGGGAAGTATGCGAGTTTAGATGCAGCCATAATCTTGGCAACCCCTCTATTTTCAGGCACTTTCAGTTAATATGTCTGCAAAAACATTCACTTTTGTGCCAATCAGTATAAAGTTATATTGGCCAGCTAAATACGTACAAAAACCGCCAAACTTGCCTCGATATCGGTGTTCTTCTGACTGGCCGCTATGGCAGCTGCCTCTGCTTCAAGTTCTCGCTTCACTAAAATACAACAACAAAATGAGTGGCTGTTCATGCTTTGAGATTTATTAATGTTTTTAAGGTTCCTATGGATGCTTGTTCCCACCATGGAATACATGTTTTATATAGTATGAATGTGTGTAGCATTAATGAAATTCGGACATATTACTTCCGCCATGTTGTCATTATCATGTGACCCACCAGCGTCAGTTGCATTGCTTCACCGCCAATCAAAAATCCTCTCCCGTGGCCTCATGGGATAGTAAAGTATGCATGGAACGCGAACTTCAGAGTCTCGGTGGAAGTAATAGGTCATCCGGGTACTTCCTGACTACTGTTTTATGAAAACTACGAATTCAGACGTACTATTCTTTTGGTGTACTGTTTTTCACCTACTATATAGTATTCGATTTCGGATGCAGTGATAAATTCAGAATTTTGACTGACTTTATTTCTCACAATTTCAAGTTTAGAACTCTCAAATCTGACTTTTTTTCTCAGAACTGAGAGATATCTTGGAATCAAAAAAATAATTGCATTTTATCTTACAATTGACCCTTCGACGGCAGTTTGATTGACAGGCGATCTGACCAATCATAACCCCGAATTCGCCATTTTGTCTGACAAAGCAGTCAGGGGAGTTAGTAGATTAACGTTGGAGAACTTGAACTTGTAAAATTGTGTGTTTCCGCACTTGAAACAACATTCGTTCTGATGTTCATTCATGTTTATTTGATGCTATAAATGAACTAGTATGAAGAGATGATCGGTTCACGAGCCGCTTGAAGGAGCTACAACGATCTGTCACGACACGTTAAAGAGACACTATACGCTATTTATTGTTTAAACTTCTTTAAAAAATTACAATATTTTAATATGAAACTGTTTCATACGTTGTCAGTGTCCTCTTTACTCCGGGATGTATTTTTCACTTTGTGAGAACATGATGTGTGGCGTGAGAGAGCATGATTTGTCGGACATAGCAACAGGGGGCGGGTTTTGCGAAAGGTCAATTGTGACTTTATACATCACAATTCTGACTTTGTTTCTCACAATTTCAAGTTTAAAACTGTCAAATCTGATTTTTTTTCTCAGAACTGTGGAATAAAAAAAATTGTATTTCTCTTAGAGTTCTCACTTTTATCTGGCAATTGCGGGTTTATATCTCACTATTCTGACTTTTTCCTCAGAGTGAAAGTGAAAAGTGAAAGTGAAAGTCATGACGTATTGTCTTGTGAAATTTGTGCTCTGCATTTATCCCATCCAAGTGCACACACACAACAGTGAGTAGTGAACACACACACACACACACAGTGAACACACACCCGGAGCAGTGGGCAGCTATTGCTACAGCGCCCGGGGAGCAATTAGGGGTTTCGTGTCTTGCTCAAGGGCACCTTAGTCGTGGTATCAAAGGTGGAGAGAGTGCTGTTTATTCACAATCCCCACCTTCAATTCCTGCCGGCGTGGGAATCGAACCGGCAACCTTCACGTTACAAGCCCAACTCCCTCACCATTAGGCCATGACTACCCCAGAGTAAAAGTTATTTTCAGTGAGATTTAATATTTCAACTTTTGTTCTCACAATTGTGAGTTTATACATCACAACTCTGACTTTGTTTCTCACAATTCCAAGTTTATAACTTGAAATTCTGACTTTTCCCCCTATAGGTCGGCGTTATAAACTGGAAATTTAGGAGAGGCTGCTCACTGCAGAGCCATGGGTGGAGAGATAGGTCCAGCTCCCTCTCTCTATATGTAATTAGGGCATAATGGGTGAGCTAGAAGGTCCATCCACCTACATATTAGATCCACAGAGGTGGAGCTGGCTTCGGCTGAACTCAACCCATTTGACTACTTGGAATTTAGAGGAAAAAAGTCAGAATTGGGAGATAAAAAGTCGAAAATACCTTTTTTATTCCGTGGTGGAAAAAAGCTTCCATGGATTTCTGAGCGAAATCTGTAATTATACACTTTATGTACCCTGATTCCTTATGGCATCCTGTGATGTTTGCACTTTTGGCCGGTGCTGCTGCTCGATCCTGGCGAGGGCGGCGGCCCCTGCCATCTGCGCACCCCTGGTGGGCGCTTTTCTGGGCGCGCCGTGAGCAGCCTGCGAGGCTTCAGGTTTGGAGCTGCACGAAAGACCAGTGCATCAACTAGTTTTACATGTTTAGTCATCTTTTTTTTTCTTTAAAACTTGAAGTCAGATACATAAAAACATATATTGGTCTAATTTGATATCAGAAAGTAACCCTATGTAACTTCCAGTTGGTCAGACTATGTTTATGCAACTAGTCCCAGTTGTCATCCACTTCATCAACCTTTATTTTAACCAATAACATCACTGGAGAGTCACTGTGTGTGAACCACTCCCACGTGACTAGCACTAAGCCTGTTACCCTATGAGTAATTATAGCGAGGTTAGACTCATGGGTCGGATCCAGCTATCCAAGTAAAAAGGTTCGAACTAACATTAATGCATTTACCACATACTATACATGTTTCCAAACCTGTCATTTCCAGATATGATCACGTTAGAAATGCAGTCAGACAGGTGCAGGTTCTAATGTACACAAACCTATAGATTTTACGTGTAAAATAGCTTTATACAATAAATCAATAATAAGAAAACATGTAAGATGCATCGTAATCTGATTATAAACTCATGATCAGTGTGATTCAAAGCAGCTGTGATGACAGATCTCATACATATCTGATCTTTTACCTTGTGTCTTCTGTAAGTTTCTTTCCTGGCCCTGCTGACTTGAACTTTATATCCTTCTTGATGTCCTCGAAAAACTTCTTCATTCTTAGCGATAAACTATATGCAAAAATATTGAAATGAAAAAATGAGTTGTTTTTAATTATTTATAACTGTCAGACACACCACCCCCACCCAGAGCGATGTGTTTACAACAAGAGTAGGAACGTTTCTGAAAGCGGAAAAACGGTCATCGAGCGGTCGTGACGCAAACAATGAGTTATAGCGACTTCATGCGGTGGGGAGTGAAATTACAACGAAGTCGATCGGTGGTGTTTTATTTTGAAAGAACATGACAGAAATATGTAAGCACGTTTTTGTTTTTTATTTTATATATATAGTTTAGACTTTATATATGCCTTTATCCCGATTTAAATTTCGAAATATCATATTTGAAACAAGCCTTTTGCAAGAAATATAGGATGTTTTCTGTTGAATAATATTCCATAATATTTTCTGTTGAAATGTTTATTATTTCATTTTTGACAATCAACTGCATGGGTGGAGACCCCCCCCCCCCCCCATATATTTCTTCCTCAAAACTACTAAAATAATCCAAATCCGATTGGTTACATTCCTAACGATTATCATTCCTATTTTCAGTTACTTAGATTAAATATAATATTAATTCATTAAAGTGCATTGAGTGAATATTTTCAGATATTATACATTCATAAAAGTGCAATTAAATTACAAAAATCGAATGCATTTTAAATAGACGTTGTAATCAATAAAATATGACTTTTTATGAACTCCCAATTTCATTTTATAATCAGCATATAATACTATTAAATTGAAGTCTTCATCGGTGTACACATTGTACATTCTTATTGGTGGACGTAAAGAGTGACAGTCCGTTCCTCCAATCAGCGATCCCCAGAGGGCGGGATTTCCGCTGACAAAAAAATGGAATGAGCGGAAACCGCTGCAGAAACCAACCGCCTTTCCTCACCTACTGTATCTGAAGCAGGACTCACTGTCTTTCGGCCTGAAAAACGGACCTCTCACGACCACAAATAAGCAGAACGAGGAGCGGTGCATAGAGGGACAAGATGCCGCACAACTTCCGGCCCGGGGATCTTGTCTTTGCTAAAATGAAGGGATATCCCCACTGGCCGGCCCGGGTAAGAGCAACAGCGGGGGAGCTCGCGCAGGGCTCGCGCTGCATCCAGTGCACACACCCCCACCAACTCCACTGTGACCAGCTTTACCTCAGTGCCTGGCGGTTTACGAAATATATGTTTGCAAAGAAAGCCGTGTTATCTATTACTTTAGAGTCTAGGCATCTTAATAGATTTATTTGTTTCATATTATTTACCTTAGTCATGAATGTATGAGGCTAGCTGGCTGGCTAACTTGTTTGCTGGAAAAGCAGCTAAGGTCGCGTGAGCGTAAAGTCCTGTTTATTTTTGCATTTCATTCATTGGGAATCGTCTTTACATGCATAATGGGATAATTTGAGTAATTACTTAATTTAGACCTGAGACTTTTACATTGCCCAATCACATGTGAAATGTAATGGGGGTGGGGGTTAAGTGTCATGTTTACACATAGAGATACTTTTGTGTTTAATTCAGTAAAACTTCAAATTTCAATGTAGATTTATTGCTGAAGAATATGTAAATCACCTTATTGTACTAATTTGACTGTATTTTCCTTCCAGATTGAAGATGTTGCAGAAGGAGCTGTCAAACCTCCACCTAATAAGATCCCAATTTTTTTCTTCGGGACTCACGAAACGTATGTATCCCTGGATTTTAATGAGTACCTGGTCATTAATGATGATGAATAGATACATATTACTTTAGATCTTGTTATGGGCTGTGTGCATTGCCTCGTTGCTTTCTGTTGATTAATTATTGCAGTGCTTTTAAAAAGTGTGGTGGGACCTTGCCTGTCAAAACTGCCATGGAGTAACACAGTAAAATTCATTTGACCCCAAATGTCAACAGGTGGCACTAGAAGAACTTTTTTTGGATCTCCCTCCAGTGCTGAGACCATATCTGGCTTCCTTATATACATTAAAGTTGGCATTAAATTAAATATTACACTATTGAACTTATTGTAAACAACTCATGTATGTTTCATTTAAAATAAAGAAGAGTTTTGACTTTGTACTGTTTAATCAAAATACAGTAAAATAGCAGAGTTCTCTCTGGTGATAAATGCAGGATTCTTCACTCCTTTAACTTTCGAGTGCAATGCACACATCTCAAAATCCAATAAACTACCGATGCACAGAACCGAGTCCCACCCTACGTATTTGATTTTCGAAAATCCGTTACACTCGGATGGACATCACAATATGAAAGAAGAGATCTGTGTCTACTTTCATTTCATTGTGACTTTATTTTTATAATTCTGATTTCAGCTTGTGTTGTATTCTTTCAGAGCATTCCTTGCACCCAAGGACCTTTTTGCATATGAAAAATACCAAGACCGATATGGGAAGCCCAACAAAAGGAAAGGGTTCAATGAAGGCTTGTGGGAAATCCAAAACAACCCTCATGCCTCCTATACCACACCTGCAGTAAGACTTCATTTCTACAAGAAAAAAATCAGTTGTTTCATGACGCCAAATTCTGATTTGTCACATTATCCTTGTATTTGTTTAGGCTGCATCGTCATCGGACAGCGAGGACAACCAACCTGCTGCGGGAAGTGATGCGGAAGATGTAGAAGAGGAAGCAGTGGTACCAAGGAAAGCTGAAACCGGAAGTGATGATTCTGACTCTGGGAGTGAAGATCAAAAGAGGGCGGCAGTGAAGAGGAAAGCTCCTGCTGCAAAGGTACCCAAACACGAAACAAGCCAACAGGATCGCTTATTGTGTAAATCAGCTGTTTATCCTCATTGTCGTCTGTTCTGTCGTTTTTATCTTTTCTCCAGCAGTATTATGCGTTTTACTTTCAGGTGCTTTGAATTTCTCCTTTCAAAGCTCTTAATGTCATAGTTTTAGTTAGTTCTAATGTTAATAGTGTTAAGTAGAAGAGTGTTAGTGGTTGTAGAGGAATCAGTGTATTGCAAGTTGCTCTAAGGTCCTTCTATGTTATGAATGTAATCATGGCTAAAGCCCAAAGTATACACATTTACGCTAAGGTTTGCGTACAGTGCTTGTGGCGTAATTTCGTCATCAGTGTGGTATGCACTTACTGCACGTGTACTGCGTGTTTTTCTAACCACACATGCTTTGTCTGTTTATGTTGCACTTGCGCTTCAGATTATTTTGCACTAATTAGTTTGTCCAAAAAAGTGGCGACTCTTGATCGGCCCATTGTTTTGTAAATGAGACGGATGAAATGAAACAACATCAAAAAACTACTGGAGACGCAACATTGATGAGCGCTTGTGTGAAGGGGCAACTCTAGTTTAAGGGCTTACACCTGGTCACTTCACACGTTTTCTCTGATCGGATAGCTATTGGATAATGAAGTTCAGGTGTAAATGCCCTCAAATGCTTTGGAAACGGATTTATATCGGGTCACTTCGGGAGGTGGTCTGAGACGCATTCTAGTGTAAGTGTAAATGCATCTGATTGTTGGAGGCACATAAGTAAATTTTACTCCTCCCAAAATGGAAAAAAAAAATATAAAATGTTAGTAGCTGGATATGACTGCAACACATTCATCAAAGATATGGCCCACCACAGATAAATAGATGAGAATCTCTTCAGCAAGCTGACTAGCAAACAAAATACCGCTAATGAAACTGAAAGTTTGTCGTGAGAATGTAGTGAGATAAATAATGATCTTACCAGTGCTGATCGTCTTTGATATTAGATAAATAAAATGCAGATTCAAATCTGTTTCTTTTGTTGACATGAACATGAATTTGCGCATAGGGGTGGTATTGAAGATCTGGTTCATATTCGGAGACACATTTATGTGTAAATGGATCAGTTTTTACAAATTGGATAGCTTATCTGATCAGTAATAACACGTGACCAGGTATTAACAGGCCCTAAAAGAGTGTAAAGAAATTTGCTAATACCCTTTAGAGAGAAATAGGGCTGTCACGATTCCTCGATTAAATTCTAGTTCTCAATTTAAAAAAAAAAAAATCCTCGATTGCAATTTTCCCATGTCGAGTAACCGCCAAAAATTCAGGCAGTGGCGCATTCCACACACGAGAATACATGATTTAGATTTTTAGATTCTAAGACTCCACGATGTATTAAAATCATAAAAACCATACTATACCATAGTGCTTTTGTGAATCCATAAAAGGTTTCGATTTAGTTACATAAAGTTATGCCCTGCGGGTTTTATTTACATGTGTGTAGGTTACTTGCATCTCAGCGCGGCTCCGTTCACAGTAAATGCGGCTCCACACGAACTGTTGTCATTTACATGTGTGGAGCACGTCTCAAACTCCATCTCTGCATATGCTGTGAGTTTGGGTTGTTATAATGTTCATCTGGGAGTGCAATGTGTGCCATTTCATCAGATTTGTAAGGTAGATCATTTAGAAACATACGCCATCACAGGAGAATACAGCCATACCTTTCTAAATAAGCAAATTGTTCATTGCAATTTCATAATAAAAGTTTAAACCTGAGCTCTGAGTGTGCATGTTTTGATGTCCACATTCTTGCGCAAGAAATTACACTGGCTATAATACGAATTTTAACAGTTGTTCTATAAAACCATGATTACTTGTTTTTGATACTTTATTTGACACAAATATCATTGCCTAATTGTTATTATATATGGTTTTAAGTCATTTTAAAGGTGTAGGTCTTTGATTAGATCTATTTTTATTAACATAAAAATGTCAGATTACTCGTTTAATTGTCAAAATAATCGACAGATTACTTGATTACCAAAATAATCATTAGTGACAGCCCTAGACAGAAGTAGCGCAGATACTGGGCAGGGATGAAACCTTTTACTGCAGGTGTCAAGCACCTGAGTTCATACACGCTAATAAATCGGAGTATTCATTTAAAGCAGTGGTTCTTAACCTGGGTTCGATCGAACCCCAGGGGTTCGGTGGAGGTCAAGACACACACCCGACTCATATGATTCGTGATGACACGCCCCGCTTTTTCCTATTAAGAAGGGTTCGGTGAATGCGCGTATGAAACTGGTGGGGTTCAGTACCTCCAACAAGGTTAAGAACCACTGATTTAAAGGCTGTGCATTTGGCTGTTCACACCAAAACTGAGGTATACTTTGGGCATCAAGGACGTAGGTAGGCAAAACATCCAATAGAGTGCCTGCTTTATACTTGGAGTAAAACTCATATGAACTACTTTTATGGTGCTTTTTTTGTCTGCTTTGTTGCTTAAAAGCTTACTTAGCAACTGTATGGATAAGATATGTAAAAAACAATTACATAAATTAAAAAAAAAAAACAACAACTTTACAGCGTCCACCAGTGAAGAGAACACGGGCATCATCCAGTGATCGAGATGGCGAGGAGAGTGGATCTCCTTCAGAACCAGAACCATCACCCAGCTCTGACTCTGAATCCGGCAAAAACAGCGACCAGGTATCCTGTCTGGAATTGTACTTGGGAATTTGCTCGAACGCCTCATGGCTCTGTTATTGCACAAAAATGCTATAAAAAAATTGTATTAATGAGTTACTATTGTGTTCTCCAGGACTTTACACCGCAGAAGGAGTCGGGCGGTCGAGGTGGCAAGAAGCCAGCTGGTAGAGGCAGGAGGAAGGTGAGAAGACATCATTGACATGTGGCCATCTATAATTACTTGCATGCTTGATGTTATACTGTTTCTTTTTCTCTTCTTAGAAGGCATCATCAGGCTCTGATTCAGACTCTGGCTCCCAGTCAGATCAGAGGGCCGCCAGGAGCGATTCAGAGGATGATAAGCCACGGCCGGCAGTCTCTGGATCCGAATCGCAGTCTGGATCCAAATCCGATTCTGATTCAGAACCGCCTCCTACAAGGAAAGCCCCACAAGGGCGCAAGAAAGGTGAGAATGCTTTGCAACTTGAACCCAGCACATATTATAATTAGTTTTAATGGTTGAGTAATTGCATTGAATAGCAAGACAGTGGATGGAAACTTTACCTGAGACAGTTGTCCTCAGCACTCGGATAACAGGAATCCTAGACAAGTTCATCAGAATACTAAAGGACACTTTTCTTTTTTCATCATTTTCCAAGCGGAGAAACCTCCACCAAAGCCACGTGGAAGGAAACCTAAACCAGCTCCTGAAAGGGCTCCTTCCTCTTCATCAGATAGTGATAGGTGAGTTTGGTTTCCTTTCCATTTTTTACATATATATTTACACTAATAATCTTAATACTTTTGTTTTGTATTACAATTTAGTTCAACATGACAATTTTCTTCCCTCTTTCAGACCCTTAATGCCTGTTCCTGCCAACATAAAAATTTAGACAAATGCAAAAAAACAAATAAATGGGTGGAATAAAAATGCTAAATCACTTTCTGACAGTAGGTGGCGCTTATGAAAAAGGAAAAACGCACCGTTGCATAACGCTCTTTTTCTTTCTGTCTTTTTTTTTTATGCACAGTGACAGCGAGACAGACCGCGTCAGCGAGTGGAAAAAGAGAGATGAGGAGCGGCGGAAGGAACTGGAGGAGCGAAGGAAGAAGGAGGAAGCAGAAGAGCTCCGTCGGCTTCGGGAGCGAGAGAAAGAGGAGGAAGAAAAACGGAAAAGGGAGAAGGAGACCAAGGCCAGGAGAGGAAGCAGTAGCGGAGGCAGCAGCAGCAGCAGCTCAGATGATGACGTGGATGATCACCCTCTCAAAAAATCCAAGAAACCTCCACCTCCTCCCATCCCTGCTCCATCAGACTCTGACTCTCCACCTCCCTCAGAGGCTAGTCACCAGAACTTTGTCGAAACTCTTTGCTCTAGTGTCGTTTCTCAATGTTAACTGCGTTTGGGTTGTTGCGTTTCCTCTCTAGGTGAAAAAATCGGCCAAGCGTCAAGACGGCCAGAAAGGGCGGCAAAAGAAAGAGAAGGAGGTAAAAGAGAAAAAGGAGAGGCAGATCAAAGAAAAGAAGCCACAGAGATCTGAGGAGAAACACAAATCGAGGCATGTATTTGGATTGCATTGTTAGAATAGCAACATACTAACAAAACTTTAATTAGCTGTGTGCCTCATAGTGCTATATGCAGTTTTTCCCACCTGTTATTTTAGTCTTAATACTAGATAATGAATTTAGTATTATATTTAAAGTTTTCATTTTGTTTTGCACTGTGCTTTTTTCATTAGGGGCCAAGCACCAAATGTACGTAGGCACCTAATGTAATCGTTAGAGTTGTTTTTCTTCAGCTTCTTTTTTCTCCACTCTTGAGTCTATGCCTGCCCATAGAACCACTTGTGAGAAATTTATCAAATGTCTGAACATTTACTACAGCAATTTTGGAGTCTCTAACTAAATCCATCTAGCTTCACCAACCGTCCAAAGTTTCAGTGACGTTTGTGCCAATATCTTTTGAACCATGGCTAGAAACAAAATTGCCATTTTGATTTTTCTAAAATAATTTTTCGAACTTTGTCCGATATTCACCAAAATAGGCCCATATCCTCTTCAGACCATGCTGGCAAAAATTTATTAAAAGCTTTTTGATAAACCGAATCGTTTTCGAATAACGTTCAAATGAATTCAAAGTAGAGCTTTATCTCCCCAACGCTTTAGCATATTGAGATGAGTCTTGGTACATGTCATCACAAGCATGACTTGAGGCTACATGCAGTGTTTTGGCACAGTGCCACCTACTGGTCAGAAAATATGAAAAATGGTTATTTTTGCTTATAACTTAATTCGTTTCATCTTCAGACCATGCCGGGAAAAAGTTATTAAAAGCTTTTTGATTGACAAAACCATTCTCAAATAAAGCATCAATGAATTTGATGATGTGGTGACAAGCTGATTCTGAGGCTCTTAACACTTCAACGCTTAGCCAAATTGACGCCAAACTTTGTATGACTTTGTCTGCTCACACTGGCCACACATCAATTTGGTAACAGCGCCACCTGTTGTTCAAAAGTGATAAGCAATTTAATCATATTACATGTAATTGTATTTGTGACTTTTCAGCCATTTAGACTAAAATAATCTAAAAATGTCTTTAATTTCTCATTGTTGCACTGAAGCTCCCAGCCATGCTTGTATGTCTCATTGTTCCTTTTTGTGCTTGGCCCCAATAATTGCTGCTCGCAGCTATATTTTTTTAAATTTACCTTTTAACTTTATTTTCATTCCAAGAATTTTCGTTAATCGTTTTAGTTAAGAATAACAACACTGTTTCCCACTAGGCCTAAGCCCGAGAAGCCAAAACGAAAGTCGGTGCGTCATCCTGAGAAGAAAGTTGAAAAGAAAAAAGGTCACGTGAAACGTACTCATGGTGGTTCAGTTCTTTTTGAGTCATTTTTTTATGGTCTATCAGATTTTAACTGTCATTTCTATCATCCTGTGTAAATTCAGAACCCTCACCTGAAGAGAAGCTACAGAAGCTCCACACAGACATCAAGTTTGCACTGAAGGTTGACAACCCAGTAAGTAGTGATGCCATCAGCCTACCCATTCTGCTTTGTTTAAAATTACCTTTTGAATTTCATCGGGATCAGTAGTCACTTTCACACATGAAAGCTATTACAATTACTGGAAACGTTAATTTTACAGCAGAGGTACCATGTCTAGTATTCACACGAATACTTTTATGAATACTTTATTTCAGCTGTATTTCAATGAACAAACATGTTATAATAGTTTTAGTTCAACAAAAATAACCCTAATTCAGCCCCTCATTCAATGCCAAATTGATCTGTAGTAACCAGGGCTGATTTCTGTTCATATGTGACCTCTAAATGGACAAAATGCTGTTAAATGTAGACATTACCATATTTCTAGCAACAGCTGTATGTGTGAAAGCGCCCCGATATGCGAGTCCCCTGGTATCATACTGTCTACTGCTTTCTTTCAATCTGTAGGACATTGATAAATGTCTGCAGGCCTTGGATGAGCTTGGCTCGGTACAAGTGACTACTCACATCTTGCAGAAGAATGCAGATGTTATTGCCACACTCAAAAAGGTACACGCACTTACAGAAAACCTTAAAACAACACTCACATATAAAAGTAGATGTGAATTTCTATTTACAATCCAATTTACTGTTTGAAGGTGCAGTATGTAATAATGACAACAAGTAGTTAAAATGGATACTGCAGTCCAAATTCAAAATATTGGAGACTCCTCCTCAGACTCGACACTCACACAGGTTGCCAGATTGAGCATACTCAACAGGAACGAGCGCAATTGACAAAGGAAAGCGTGGAGCCTTACGCTGTATATTTATTCATGTTTTAATATGCCTCCGGTCATAGTTTTTAAAGTGGGTGGGATCTGCCATATCTGACTGTCTGTTTTCTGGCTTCCAAAACTGCGATATGCTGTATTTTCCACCAACTGGCAACCCAGGGGTGTCAAAGTACTATTGGGTAAATTGGCAGTGGGCAGGATCACACAGACAAAAACAGATTTTCCGACATAGAAAGCACATTTCAAAGTAGAATAACTGGCAGTAACATTGTTTTTTGGAGAAACAAGAATTTGAACTTGTCATGTTTCCTAAAACTCTGCAAACATGGTATTTTTATGCTTTTAGTACAGTCAAAAAAATTATATGCAGCACCTTTTAAAATGTGATTCATTTCTGAGTGTAATGATTATTCGACAAGAAAAAAATGTAGAATGGGACTTATTGGGATAATTTTAAATAAACATTTGGTTTAAATAATGATTATTATTAAATAATAAATAATTATTGGATAGCATCATAAAACTTGCACACTTCTGACTTTTAGATTCGCCGGTACAAAGCAAGTAATGCAGTGATGGAGAAGGCCACCGCAGTCTACAATAAACTAAAGCTCCAGTTCATTGGCAAGATTGAGACCGGTAAACCAAAACCGGATGAAAAGAACCAAGAAAGCAATGAGCAAGACACACAAAACGCAGGTAAACTGAAACGGGAACGTTACCACATTATTTCAAGCAATCAAACAAGTTTTAAAGTGTGCTTTATGCTTGTACTTTGTTTCTTTCTCCCAGACGACTCCAAACCAGTGAACGGAGAGTCAGAAAGCGAGAGAAAAGACGTTTCTGAATCTGAAAGCAATCCCAAATCCACAGACAAAGAGAAACAGGATGAGAACAAATCCCCAAACGGAATCAGGTAAAGAGCGGCCACCTTTCATTCTGTTTTAATAATTAGTTTACAAGTTTTCCTAGTTCCTTTTACATTTTCAGTTTTCTTTAGTGTGTAATGTTGCTGTGTGCATGAAAAGCTGTATCGGCAACAGCAAAGTTACAAAGTCACTCCAAAGGGAGTTGTTCTCAATATCAGTAAGCAGTTTAGGTTTATTAACTCCCTAAAATGCCTCTATTATAGTCTTCTGGGAGCAAACACATCACAATATTCCTCATTTAAAAGGATAGTTCACCCAAAAATGAAAATTCTGCCGTCATTTACTCACCCTCAAGCAGTTTCTAACCTGTATGAATTTCTTTCTTCTGCTGAACACGAAAAAGGGATATTTTGAAGAATGTTTGTAACCAAACAGTTGAAGGACCTCATTGACTTAAATAGTATTTTTAAGTGTTTATTTTATTTTTTATGTTTTTTTTTTTTTGTCCATGCTGTGCAAGTCAATGGTGCCCCACGGTTGTTTGGTTCCCGACATTCTCCTGAAGTATCTTCTTTTGTCTTCAGCAAGACAAAAAAATTCATACAGGTTTGGAACAACTTGTGTGAGTAAATTTCATTTTTGTGTGAAGTATCCCTTTAAATATCCCCCCCCCCCCCCCCAAAAAAGCATACACAAAAAAATGAGTCCCAGTGGAGGTGCATTAGTAGTATGTTGAACTTGCCATTATAGAAGGTTTTTTATGAAACGTACTTGAAGCTGTTGACCAATCACAGCACACTGGTCCACCACCCGACCAATCAGAGCATGCATATTGCGCTTTTCGGGAGGAGGGGCTTCATAGAGATCGTAACTAAAAAGAGCATTACTGACAGACTGGGGAAAGAGGTGCTGCAACAAAGAAAAATAAGGTGTTTTTGGAACATTCAAGTATGAAGACCAATTCTAGTAAACACAAAATCAAGACTTTGTAAAAGGACATAATCTAAATACTTGTTTTATTTGTCTTTAAGGCCTAATCCAGATGACCCAACAGAGCAGCAAACACTCACAACTGACTCCACAGAGCCCAATCCGACAGCAAACACAGACGTAAAAGAGGACAACAGAGCACAGGACGAGCAGATGTCTTCTGAGAGCTGAACTGCGTTCATCTCTTTTATGCTCCCAAACACATGTTGGCTTCCTTCATTCATTTGTGTTACTTTTTGTCTGCCCACCTTTGTGACCTACATGAGTTTTTCGTGTTGTACATAAAACGTGATATGAACATTATTAGCACTTTTGAATTGAGACGTCATGAGGCAAACAAGCGCCTTAATCTAAATGTTTGATGTGGATGATTCTGCACTAACCGCATTTGGATAGTCGAAGGGGAACGTTTTATTTCAGAACCACACTGACGTCTAGGAGGGGGAAAACACCGAAGCCCTAATGTATTTGAAGACTGTGCTTGTACTATGTAGCTGCTTTTTAACGAGTACTTTTTTTTTCTTTTGTTTTTTATGAAAAAAGGAAAAAAATGTTTAAAAAAAGAGAAAAGAAAAGCAGTCTGGTTTTGTGTTGATTGACACTCACTAAGCCATACAGCTGGAGATCATGACATGTCATCATCATTATTAGTGCACAAATCTACATCTGATCTGTCTGGTATGGATTTCAATAACTCTATGGACATTCACTAAGTTCTGTAGACATAACATTTGTTGTCCGTTGTTTGGTCCTCTAATAATCACAACTTACATTTGCTTAGGTTGAACCAAATAATGCTGTTCTTATTTTTGATGTCATAAAACATGCTTATCATGCTTATTATAAACATGTTTCTAGTGCTATGTAACTTGGTCCAAGCTTTTTTTAGTACCTGTGAAGGATTAAATAAAAAATTCCGCATGATGGCCAACGGTGTTGTTATAAGGATGTTCACTGGGCATGTTTGGAATAGAATACTAACATACTGCCTAGTGCATACTACAGTGTAGACTGTGTTTTAGACCTAGTATGGAACAATCCAGTTCTAAACATATCCATTATGACATTGTCTGGCATTACTTAAAAATGCGTATTTATATAATTTATATTAACAGATTTAATTATGAATATGTTATGTAAATCACCAGCTCAGTAACATTTTAATTATTGACATTACTTATGATGGATGTATTGGCCTACGGGAAACACGTTCGTTCCTTGGGTAAACAAAAGCTTTGATTGGTCTACTGGGGGCTGACGTCATCCCAACGCAAATCCCCGAGTACACGTCGCGTATATTATAAAATAAAGAAAAATAATAGAATATAAATTATCCAAAATTAAGAATATTGAGTTATTTGGTGACTTTTTTTTTATCATTCAGATTTATTTTTTTTACTCCCTGATTTAACTTTAACGCTCTAAAAAGTAATGTTTTATACGATGTGAAACTTGGCTAAGATTGTTATAAAATTAATGAAATTAATCCGTGACTCCAATAAATATTCTCCACAACATCAAATGAAATGTGAAAATCCAAATAAACGTCACGGAGGGAAGCGTCGCGTCGTGCGCTCGCTGTGTGGATGGGTTTGTCAGTCAGGTGATCGGTCCGCCATTTTGTCAGCCATTTCCTAGACGGGTCCGCTGCAGATCAGCCTTTACAGAAAGAGCAAAACCCCTCCTGCACAGGCCGCTGTTCGGGACTGAATGAGAGACTAGAGCTCTTGCGGGCCGGTCAGTACTCAGTTAAAGCCCGTGTTTGCGGTTCGGTCCAGTAGGACAGGAGGGAAATCATCATGGCTCTGAAGATCGTGAAGGGAAGCATCGATCGGATGTTCGATAAAAACCTGCAGGATTTAGTACGTGGCATTAGGAACCATAAGGAAGATGAGGTGAGACACTTTTATCAGTTTATTTCCTTTTATATGTTAAAATCAGAATGAGATGTTTTTGTCAATATGCATACAACGCAGTTGGTATAAATGAATCTCGTGTCAGTGATCTAAAATCACCTGATTTCAGGTGAGCTAACCGGCTATAACCTGACAAATGTGCTAAGATATCAACTATATATATTTTTTTCAACACAACACATGGTTATTTCAGTAACTGAACAACCCTTGTGTGGCAGGTGACAGTTGTTAATGTTGTTGGAGCAGTCTGTCATCGATTTGTTTATCATGGTTGAGGCCAGTTAGCATTGCTAACGGTTAAAGACGCCTGTATAAATATATTCTGCAAAATAAATACAAATTTGATTCCATTTTGTCGTTTTTACACGAACTGCGTAATTATGTATGTGATTCACGGATTCGGGGCGATAAGAGACAGATGTTAATTCAATATATCTTGCCACCCTTATGTGTGTCATGAGATTGGCCGTGTCACAAAACCTAGTGAGCAGCCTATCTAGGAGACATCTTTTTGGGCATCTTAGGCGCGTTCTGTTCGAACTCCCCTACGACGCTCGGTTCAAAGATTCGAACGCGCACGATGCCTGTGATGTTCGAACATATATGCCATTTAAAAAAATGTTCGATTCGAACTTGCCCGTGTTGCCGATAATTGTTAAATTTATACTTTCAGTGCACTTATGACGCCAAAATGTTTTATCCTACGTTAATAATATGCACTAAATGTTGGAACTTGCGAACAGTGTGTTCGATTTGAACGTTCAGATGTGCTTATGATGCCAACAAATGTTCGATTCGAGTCTTCGAACACGATTGAATGGGTATCTTCAGATTAACCCAAAAATGTGCATGAAACTGTTAATACAAACATTTAATACAGGTTCGTGGTTCAATTTTAATGTTTAAATGTATATATTATGCCGACTGATGTTCGATTCGGCATAAAAATGCTCAGTTGAAATGTTCACCTGCAACGCACAAAAATGTCAAAAATTTAAACTAAAGCTCTGAAGTGCTTATTATGCCCAAAAATGTTTAATTTCAGAGTTCCAACACATTTGAAAGGAAATATTCACATTAGTTTTGCGTAATATACCGGTACTAGAAAGCTATTACAATACCCTGCTATTAAAAATGGCACTGTTTCAGTTTTTATTTTAAGAATGACAGCGTTCTAATAATAGTCATATTTAATAATTTGTGTCAGCATACAGAGCTCTGTTTCCTCCCCGCAGGGAGTAAAGTATGTACACACACAGCGCATTAGAAAATAAAGTGCAGGAGTTGTTTGATGTTAAGAGCGCAATAAGCCTAAAAAAAAATCTCAAAGCGCTACTCGCGCCGTCGGGTCAGAACTGAAGCGCACATGCAGAAAGACGCTTTTCAAACTGTATCACAAATTCATTTCTCTTTCACAGATTAGTGCTCTTAAATGGTCAAAAATATCAAAATGGAAGTATCCATGCCGACACATTTTCATGTGTCTAAGTGAACGTAAATGGTTCAGAAAGAAATCGGGTGTGTTCCAATGTATTGTAAGTCTTAAAGTGACTGCAGCCTAAAAAAAAACTGCTTTTTGTGTGATTAATGTTAATCTAACAACATAAGAACAGAGAAAATCACTCACTGCTTGATTCAGTCAATTTATAGAGTGGAAACTATCTTTTTTTTTTTTTTTCATTTGATTATTTAATTTCTTACTTGAATGCTATTGTTAAATAGACCTGAAAACGTTAAAACACTTCATTTAATTTGTGTTTTTCTTGTTGATTGTAATTTGCATTTTTGCTTATTTTTTTAAAGAAATCACAATCATTTTTAAAGTATTTTAAAATAATTATATTGTGATATGAAATGACATTAAAAAAATTATTCATATCTCCCATGCCAATCCCAACCTGTTCATAATTGTGAACGGTTGGTGAATGTGATTTGATCATGGTTTTTAAAAAAAAAAAAAAAAAAAATTGAAGTTCTGTCATATTATTCAATTATTTTTACTGTGTTTTGGCGTATCGATTCAGTATTGGTATTTTAGTCGTGACACTGGTACAGATGATGCCCAAAAAACATTTTAAATGTTCGAACAGGCTTGTGATCCCCTAATATGTTCGGTTCAAATTTGTCTGTGATACCCAAAAATGTTGTCTAGGTAGGCAGCTGACTAGGTAGTATTAAGACACAGCCGACAGCCGTCGTCATGGATATGAAACCACATCTGTCAGTTTGAGAATCACGGCATCAGGGATGAGAATTGCTAGTTTCTTGTCATTCATTTTGTTATCTGTGGTTGAAATAAAGATGAAATGATGAGCGAGATGTGGAAGTAGGCCTCAGGCTGCCTGATCACTTATAATGACAAAGCTGAATTTTCTCTTGCAATATGCTTCATCCTTGCCCCTCCCTTTGGCGGGTTAAAAAGGGAACGAAATACTTTGAAAGTGAGCATTTATAATCACAAATGAGGCTTCCCCTCTTTTACTTCATAATGGCAACAGAGCTCTGTTCCCTTTTTGGGAGATTCATATTGATTTTAGTCACCGGTTTGCCCTTCCAGCAGACATCAGGTCGGTGATTTACGTGTTATGAAATGGAATAAACCTAGTAAACCCAGAACACTGTTGTCACGTGTTTCTGATGTGCCATAGATGGTGAACGTGTCATTTTCAACCTCCTTCAACAACCAGCATTGTCCGATGCGGCCTTGAGTCTTTGGCAAAAAATGTAGAATCATGAT
This sequence comes from Zacco platypus, assembly GCA_038088235.1. Lineage (NCBI taxonomy): Eukaryota > Metazoa > Chordata > Actinopteri > Cypriniformes > Xenocyprididae > Zacco > Zacco platypus. The sequence continues at coordinate 39,690,506 of CM076086.1, read as the reverse complement.
CGCACCCACTCGTCCATAAAGATGACAAGCTGTCTGAATTATCGCTCTGTAGGACTTTTATATTGTACATTTAATTATTCTTGCTCATTCCCTCTATTTTTAGTTACTTTGGTCGTCATCTAATGCTCACTTAAAGCTAATCTTGAGAATCACTAATGAGTTGAATAACATGTAATATGTCAAAGGGTTAGTTCACCCAAAAATGGAAATTGTCACTCACCCTCGTTTCATCCCAAACCTGTAATTATATTACTTTGGTCACCGACTTTCATTTCATCTGAATATCAAACCATGTTTTAATCACACCTTACATGCCATGCATTCAAATACAAACATCCTTAAAACTTGCTTTATTCATTGCTTTAACATTCCTGTTCTAGTGTCCTGGCCCTGTTTAATCTGTAAACATCTGGAGTCGGGTATCAGCAAGGCTTCGTCAATGTAACCTGTACCCGCGTACCTAGATATTGTGTCTGTTACCTGGCCAACAGCGGACAGTGCTGTGAAATATTCATAGCCTCTTGAATGAACTGTCAGACTGTGTGTGTGTGTGTGTGTTCACTGGTCTGTTTGCTCTCTGCCTGTGGTTTCAAGTGAGACCTCTATATTTGTTTTCCACAAGAGGTATGTGTACTCAGCCAAAGCCCTGGTTGGGTCTCAGAACTGGTGTGCTGCCTACCTAAATGGTATATTTGGACACCATATCTGCACTTGAGCCAAATAATTTTGATATAGGTGTGTTTGAATATTCTAGTCACATCTTTTTGTGGCATCATAGGCGTATTTGAACATGCTTGAAAAGAAAGAAGGAAGGTTTTCCTCAAACTGTGCTCTCTTGTTTGCCTGAGAAGGAGATTGAGTTTGTCTTCATACTTTACTGATGGTTTGCTGAGCTGGTCAAATCCTTGACAAAACTCTTGGCTAACTAACAAATATTTCAGTCACGGCAATGGGCTGAAATTACCCATAATGCACGATTCATTAGAACTGAATGAGGATGGGACAAGGAACATCTTCTAGAGAACATTCCTTTTCCTTATGGTTTTGTTCTTACGGGGATGAAATTACCCACAATGCGTCATTCATGATGATTTGACAACTAGTTTACTTCTAGAATTTCATTTTTAAGGGGTTGAAATTACCCTTAACTCAATGGTGGAGAGTTAATACATCATTCATAAAAACAGTCTCAGTTGGGAATTATCCATAATACAATAATGCATTTTTATTTTGGCTAAGTGGAAATCACCCATAATGCACCATTTGTAAAGATGTGCCTGTTGGTCCCCGTTTCCAGGGATGCATTTTGGTCGATCAGATCACAATATGCATGAAGCTAAATGCAGGTGTAAACGGGGTCTAAAACATTTTGAGCTTATCCACTTTCGACCACTTCCAGAGGTGGTCATAAACGCATTTGACTGGATTGCTTTTCGATATGTCAATACTGAAATATCTGAAACTGTTCCAATACTCCTTTTCTGCAGTATCGATACACCAAATGCTGGCTGCGCATTCTCACTCTCTCTTCTCTCCTACTGCGAATTGACACACACCTGCCTTCTGTCACTCACTCGTCTCATTCGCTCAGGTTGAATAGTGCTTATATTACACATAATTTGTCATTCCTGCAGGTTTTGCGCTCACCCCTTAAGGGTGTACATCACATCTTTAATAAGTGGCACTCTCATAAAGCTGCCTCTCATACGGCTTGTGAGTACCAAATTCAGTTTTTCCATGCCTTATTGCATTTAAACTGGCAAATTTCTAACACTCACTCCCCATGTTTTTCGTTGTTTTGCAGCTATCAGAGCAGAAACGAAAGCTCTGTTTTTCTGTTGTCTCCAGACGCTTTGATATGTAAATTACCCTAGCTTATTTTGTCCATTAGATCGAAACATCTGAAAAAGCCTGTATATTTACCCGCCCATAAACCCTCCCCTCAAAGAAATCAGAACAGAAGTGATTGAAAGTGGACAAAAGAGACCGAGGTGTAATGGGGTATGTGTCATCTTCTTCTGGACTTAAATTACCCATAATTCATCATTCACAAGGGTTGTGTAAAGAGTTCTGGAAATTCTTCTAGAGGACCTTATTTTACCCCTTATGATACCCATAACGCATCATTCATAAGAACTGCATGAAGAGAACTGTCTTTTCCATCATTTATATGTATTCTAGGTGCACCATAATGCACCATTCACAGCATTTTCAGATAGGGCAGGAAAACTTTCTGGAGAATCTTCCTTTATCCCGTTTTCCCAGTCTCACCGGTTGGAAATTATCCGTAATGCATCATTCAAAAGAATGTTGTAAGGACGTGACAAAAAACTTCTGGAGACCATTTGTTTACCTTGTATTTTCAGTCTCACTGGGCTTAAATGATCCAGAATGCATCATTCTCGAGGGGTTGTAAAGAAGTTACGGAAAAATCATGCGGTGTAACCTTCATTTACCTCATTTATATTTGTTCTAGACTGGAAATCGGCGATTAATGCACCATTCTCAAGAATTTTGACTTGACAAGAACCTTCTGGAGAACCTTTGTTTAGCTTGTATGTTCTCTCTGGGCTTAAACGACCCATAATGCATCATTGACGAGGGGTTTGTAAAGATGTGAAAATCTTCTGAAATAACCACATATGTAGTCTTTACCCCAGTGAAGACGTCTTGCTATCCGTCACTGTGGTAAACGAGGGATTGTGCCTAATGTAATGGTTCTCTAACCCCTTCAGTTCTTCCCCTCCTGTCACTGCTCTGGCTGTCTCATGACTAAAGACACATGACCACCACACTCGCCCCATACAACAGCACTTTGTGTGTGTCCCTGAGATGCAGAGAGCGTGTGTACTGTGTGCTGGTTCAAGGTTATTTTTTTCTTTCTTTTTAATCATTTAACAATTATATGTCACTGGCCATGAGATATTGTGGTTTGTCAGTTCTTTTAGTCATTCATTGATTCCACACGCATACAAACATACCGGCCTAGTTTTGAGCATGTTATCATTTTTAGCTTCTGGTTTTCAACAATGTGTCTTTGATTGTGGCTTATATATATAGCCTAATGTGAGAACATCATGAAAAATCATGAAGCATCCAATTGCCTGAAATTTTTGTGTGTGTGTGTTCTCCTCAGCCCTCACTGAGCAAAACATTTTGAGTAAGCGCTCGTTTCAACGCAGAAATCATTAAACCGTAGAAAGGATGAATGACAATTAAGTCAAAAAACACTCGGGGGGTTTGTTTTTTCCTTGTTCTTTTTAGTTATTTTAGTACACGTTATGCTAAATGTTGCTTTGGCAACTAGCTTAGTTTTTTTTTTTTTTTTTTTTTTTTTTTTTTACAAAAATGTAGATGTTTTAATTTAATTATTATAACCCTGACCTGCTCTTTTTCACACTGGTGTCCTTGCACCTCATCCACTTTATTATATGAAGAAGAGCAGCTTGTACATTTGACTAAATATCTTTTTGTGTTTATTAGGGGACAAAAATTGGGTTTGGAGCAACGGGATATCATTTAGGTGAACTATACCTTTGAAAAAAATGCCAAATAATTATAACATTTTATATATTTGTTTATATGTGTGTGTAATTAATATCGTAATAAGTAATATCGTTTTGATAAAAGATTATCTAGGTAGGTTTGGCAAAGATTTTTTTGGTAAAGATTTGGCAAAAAACAACACTAGTTTTATGTTGTACCCGACCGTTTGAAATAAATATGCGACATGAACTGCACCCGCATTAAATCTCTTTCACGGGATAGACAAAAATAATTTTCTCATGTAGCCTAACACAAGCAATAAAACCAACATGTCATGTCAATGCATTTAATTAAACATTGCATTAAACAAGTTTAAAGCTACTTAACAGTATTTTAGCGGATTCACTCTGCGTTTAAACGCGGTTGCTTCTTCTGAATCTCAACCGTGTTTACCTGGCCGCTGGTCCTCCTTTTTAGCAAATTATGAATAGATTATATAGATATTATTCCACCCGTTACATCAGATATTAGCGGGTCACCTGGCCCGTGCGCAGAACGTGTGGCAGAACCTTTAATCTCACTCTTAGTTTTAATTTGATCATGATTCTTCTCTGTTAAGGTCAGGCAGCGATTTGACAGATGCTGCTGAACAGGAAGCTAAGCCCAGGGCTGTCTGTTTTTTCTTTTTTTGGCTCATTCATCTAACATTACTTCCTGTTCCTTCTACAGGCCAAATACATCTCTACATGCATCGATGAGATCAAACAAGAACTCAAACAGGATAACATCGCCGTTAAAGCCAATGCAGTCTGCAAGCTCACCTACGTAAGACCGCCCATCATTTCTATCCTTTCCCATGTGCTTCCCTAATGAGCTCAATCTGTCACTTATTCTTTTGATTTCTCCTTTGAACAGTTGCAGATGCTTGGCTATGATGTCAGTTGGGCTGCATTCAATATTGTGGAGGTGATGAGCTCCTCCAAATTCACATACAAGGTGAGAGGCAACGTCGAAAATGATAGGTGTTCAGTCGGACCAAATCCACAGGTTCACAACAGTGTTATTTTAGTTTGACACTTACCTCTCGTTTTCAGCGAATCGGATACCTTGCGGCATCACAATGCTTTCATGAGGGCACTGATGTCATCATGCTGACGACCAATCAGATCCGCAAGGTGCGTTTTAAACTTCCTGTTCATCTGTAGGGTTAGGGTTGATTGCGCTGATCGCTATAGGATGCTTTGTCATCTCTCACCAGGATCTCAGTAGCCCCAACCAGTACGACACCGGCGTGGCTCTGACTGGCCTTTCCTGCTTTGTGACCCCCGACCTGGCTCGTGACCTGGCCAATGACATCATGACTTTGGTAAAGCCATTCAGAGTGTTTACTTGAGGCAAATATTGACATTCAGCACATATTCATTTCCTCTCACCCTTCATCCATCTCAGATGTCCCACACTAAGCCATACATTCGCAAGAAGGCAGTGCTGATCATGTACAAAGTGTTCCTGAAGTACCCCGAGTCCCTGCGTCCTGCATTCCCACGACTCAAAGAGAAGCTGGAGGACCCAGATCCCGGTACAGATACCAAATCGTCATTAATGTAGCTCGCTAAATGCTAATATTTCAGACTCCAACCTTAATGTTTGATTGTGTATGTCCCAGGTGTCCAGTCAGCAGCTGTGAATGTGATCTGTGAATTGGCAAGAAGAAATCCCAAGAACTACCTTTCCCTAGCCCCCCTGTTCTTCAAACTCATGACCTCCTCCACCAACAACTGGGTTCTTATCAAGATCATTAAGCTGGTAAGAAACTAAATGTGTTGGGTCATAACCCTGTAAAGCCTGACATAGTCAGGAAATTTTTTTTTTTAAATGAACCGTTTATTGAACCTTTTAGACAATTTTATTATTTATGATGCATATATTCATGTGTATATTGGATTAAATATGATACATCAGGCTTTTATGCCTCATATAACATGATATAGGAGAATGTGGAGCTTATACTCGAGGAGGAAAAACAAATATTCAGAGGCCCAAAAATGATGTGATTTGATGCTGTTAATGATATTTATATGGCCAGAAAGTAAGGTGAAATTCTGTAAAATAGGATTTTTACAACAATATAATGGACCACTTGCATAAAATGCAAAATTTAAAATGATTAAATTTTTGATCAAATCTCTAGTTTTTATTGTGAGCAAAGCATATAATGCAATACAATGATGACTGAGAATTGTGACATTCTTCAAAAGCCAGATGTAGCATATTTTATACATTTTAACATGATTTTTCTAAGGATTTTAAATGTATAATTAAGCAAATCTATGTTGATTCAGTCCAGTAAGTGATCATTTTGAAATATTACTAACAATATAAGTGTTCTTACATTTACTAGTTAAATTTTAATACTAAAAGGCCTTTTTAGTAAAAAAAAAGCTATCCATCAGATGACAGATGGCATGTAGTACATTTTTTTTTAGAGGCCTTAGAAATGTGCATATCAAATATGATGCACTCAGTTCAATGCTTTTGTCTTTTTCTTTAATGAGATTTCAATGTTCTGTTTTGTTTTAGTTTGGTGCTCTCACTCCTTTGGAGCCTCGTTTGGGAAAGAAACTGATTGAGCCCCTAACAAACCTCATCCACAGGTAACAGTGATATTAAAACACACCAAAGGTCACAAGCGGGCCTAAAATATTAGGGTTAAAATAATATTTTGTTTTTCTTCTTGTCCTTCCTCTCATTTACTCTCTCAGTACCTCGGCCATGTCGCTTCTGTATGAGTGCGTCAACACGGTCATAGCAGGTCAGTATTATTTGGTGCCGTGACCCGGTGTTGTACTCAACTACACATTTCTTAACAACACCATTGATGTTTTTTCTCTCTCCTGTTTTACCTCAGTGCTGATCTCTCTGTCGTCAGGGATGCCCAATCACAGTGCTAGCATACAGGTGGGCCATTGTCACATTCCTCAATATGACCATAAATGTGGACCCTTTCCACACCAGTCAGATTTTTACTTTACATCTGCATTTATAGTGTGTTAATTCATAAAGCCCAATACAGAGATGCAATAGAATAAAATTGTGTTGATAAAATATATACATCACAATTATTTTACTTAAGATGTTACATTGATACTTCATGTCTCCATTCAGATAATTTCCCTGCATTTAATTAATGAAGAACTGAAGGTTGTCTAAAGCACAAACATGTTAAATTTCTATATTTTTTTGTGAATTGAATAAACATTGGACGTGTTAAAATCCAGTCTCAAATTTTAATTAATAAAATATTTCAAATATATAAAATGTGATACATATTAGTTAAAATATTTTTATTATATGTCCTTTCATATAGTTTTCAATTAATGAAGAAGCAGATAATCTAATGCACAAAAATTAATATTAAATATTTGACATTTTGGGCCTATGCCTCATATTGTATATCAATCAAATATTTTAAATGATAAATATTTGTATTCAGATGTATACAATGTAATATATTTTGGCATTTCCTTAATGAATGAATAATTGTCAATTACATTATACATTGGACACCTCAGTCTCTGGATATCAGCATTCAGCCATTGCAAAACTTGGTCATCAACTACTTATTTTTATAGATAAGTAGAAGTTAAATGAATCCTTGGCTTTCAAACAAGTACTTGACCCATCTGAAGCTGGGTTTCTCTTTGTTGTAAGATGGTGTGGAAAGGTTTTAAACATGGTAATAATGCCTTTTGTCTCTCCTTTTGTTTTCCATTTCTCTCTCTGGTCCACAGCTCTGTGTGCAGAAACTGCGAATCCTGATTGAAGACTCGGACCAGAACTGTGAGCCTTCTGTCAATGCCTGCAGTGTGTCATTCTCTCATTGTCTGTGTGTTTCTGAGTCCCCCCTCTGGCCCTGTAGATGGAGTCCATGTAGATCTCCATCCTGGATAACTCGAAGACACCTCAATACTACGTTCGAGAATTGGCAAGAGTCAATCGTAGCTTTTTAGCTTGAGTAACTTCTAGAAAAAGTTCCTCCGAAAAGCAATAATATTTCAAGATGTGCAATAAGTAATCTAAATTATCTTGCAGGAGTTCGAGTTATCAGTGTCCCAGTGATGCTGACTGTAGAGTAGCTCTGTGAATCCTGGACTGGCATGTTTTGTTTCTCAAAAAACAGAGTTTCCTCACAGGGCCATTTGATATTTACTTCCTGCCGAATGTTTTGGCATTCTGTCAATCCTAAAGCCCCATGTGTTCCTTAAAGAGATCAGTGTATTTGTACATTTTGTTTTGGCGTCAACAAAGCTAAAAAGTAGAGGACATGCCCACTGTCCCAAGAATACAGTACTGTGGCTGTAACTGTCATGGATTTATATTTAGTCTTTTTGATTTTTATGGGCATTTAAAACTGCTTCATGAAAGATGCATTTAATCTGGCAGAGTAAAACAAAACTGAAGTCCGTTTCTGTTCTTGTGGGGGTGTGTGTTGTTGGGTGTATATGCTCTTGGGTGTATGTGCGTGTGTTTGTTGTCCTTCGTGTTTTTCTTTTCCCATTGTCTTTTTTTTTTTTTTTCTCCATGTAGATTTGCATATTCAGATTTTTTAGTAATGACGAAGTAGTAAGTGTAATAGTATAGAATAGTATAATTTCTAAAATACTGTACATTTTACACATTTTAACAGAACGCATTAAAATCTGCAGACTGCAGTCGTCATGAAATGGAAGTTCATCTATCGATTGAGTACATTTGTTAACTTCACTTAATTGTTATCGAAACGATTCTTCAATACGTGTTTTTTTTTTTTGACTTTTTTTTAACTAAATCTTCCTGTTAAACATCAGACTTTTCAGTGGTGATGTCTGTCGATCTTCTCCACTCTGTATTTATCTCAAACTCCACCCCTTTCTTACAATCGACTGCAAGCTTGTATTTAGATCTGCTTCAATCCAGTCCAACAACCTATTAATAGAAAAAAAAGTCCCATCCTGCTTTTTTAAAAATCTTTTGTATAATCCGTTTCACTTGGATGTATGTCACAAGACTGAAGAAAATGTCTGTCACTACTTCCATTACATGACGACATTAATTGTTAACTTAAATAGAACTTAGGTAAACAACAGTTGGCGATAAATGCAATGCAGCTGTAGTTTGCGAACAGAGAGACTTCGCTTCATTGCGAGAGTCACTTAGGCACTGTGATGTTTTGCAGTGAAGTACTTGGGTCTACTGGCCATGTCCAAGATCTTGAAGACGCACCCAAAGTCCGTGCAATCGCACAAGGACCTGATCCTTCAGTGTTTGGATGACAAAGACGAGTCCATCCGCCTGAGAGCCCTGGATCTGCTCTACGGCATGGTGTGTACGACATTTGTTCAATTTTGTTTACGTTCATCTAACTCAAGGGTGCCCAATCCTGTTCATGGAGATCTCTACCTGCAGAGCTCAGATCCAACACAAATGTCTGTAATTATCACATGCTCCTGAAAATCTTAATGTGCTTTCACACCTGCCGCATTTAGTTTGGTTGAGTCGCTCTAGAGTTCGTCGTCCCTCTTGGTGTGGTTCGTTTGGGCTGGTGTGAATGCATCACACTCTTTGAAGAAGTGGTCTCAATACGCTTTCAAACGAACTCTGGAGTGGTTCTCGTGACATGTGAAAGCAGTCCGACCCAACAGACACATGAACCAAACAATATCATCATTCATAACGGGAAATGTTTTATATAAAAGCAGTAGTGTCTGATTCTGTGACTGAGCACGTTAGTTACGTAGTTGAAAACCGCTTCTCTGTGCAAGAATGCGGTCTCAACGAAGCCTTGATCCCAGCCGTACCTGCATTTAAACATTCATATATGGTGTCGACCACACAACCTACTAGACAGCGCTGAGAAATCCAGAGAGGGCACGTTTGAATTTGCCGCAGTAAATTCAATTTAACAGTGGGAATGACTGCTACATTCGTTTAGTGTTTGTGTGCGTCTCAGCAGTTACAAATAAAGTCACAAAGCTCATGGAGCCAACTTGTAAATCATTTTGATGGGTGACTCTGAGAAAACTCTGACCAATAAGAGGGCAGTGGTACTCGCATGTGACTTGCATAAACACATTTTGGTAGGCTTTGAAATGTGGCCGTGTGAAAGCAAACCGAACCAAGAGGAAAATGCAACATTGTAACAAATTTACTCCCATTTGTGTGAAAATGCCCTTAATTGGCTGCTCCAGTTGCATTTGATCATGGTTGGAGCTGAACTTTACAGGAAGGTAGATCTCCAGGAACAGGATTGGGCATTCCTGCTCTAAGTCATGTTGTGAAGAGCTGAAATATAATGGGTTGCTAAAATGTGTTGGAAAATGCGGGTGACTAGGTCTCGAAGAAGAACCTGATGGAGATTGTGAAGAAGCTCATGCTGCATGTAGACAAAGCAGAAGGCACTACTTACCGAGATGAGTTGCTCACCAAGATCATCGACATCTGCAGCCAGAGCAACTACCAGTATATCACCAACTTTGAGTGGTAAGACTAAACTACTGCACTACTTTTCCATAGTTTTTTCTAAACATGAGCAAGATGGGTGTCTTTGACCTGTGACGCATTCTAAAAATGTGCCTCTCAAGTTAAAATGTTTTTTAAAAAAAAGATGCCTCAAGCTTTTCCCCTCATTACACTGCTCTGCGTCTCACGTTTTAAGACACAAATGTGTTTTTTCATGAATTTAATAAATATTGGACATGTTGAATCAATGCCTCAAATGTTATTTAATTTATGAAATAAATAATACTTATAAATGTATAAAAGTTCATGAATATTGGCCCTTGGGTTTACCCCCCCCCCATTCCACTGACATGTGGCTCACAATTTTAAACAAAATACCTTTTTGTGTGAACAGTCCCAAGACCTTGCTTTTTTTCATTCTACTGTTCTGTGTTAAGGCCTGTTCACACCAAGGACGATAACGATAAAGATATAGTTCTAAAAAATCATTCTCAATATTAAAGTATAGCAGTTCACACCACAGCTATTATGATAATGACACTGAGAAACGATTTCGTTGGAATCATCATTTTCAGAACTAAAATAAAAATATCGACAGGAAATCAGAACCAATCCTACTGTAAGGATCTTGAGCATTTAAAGTGACAGACAAGCATGCTTTTAGAATAAACAGAATGATTTCGTCTTCTGGTGTGGATGCTAAAATATTTATAGTTATCATTTTTGGTGTGAACGGGCGTTCAACCAGTCCCTGGGATAAAGAGACCTTGCTTTTTCCCCTCAATCATTTATAATAAATACTGCAATAAAATAAAAATTGTCCATTTTAATTTAAACTGGTCCAGCAATCTTGTATTTTACCTGGAAAACAACCTTATCTGTCTTCCAGGTACATCAGTATCCTGGTAGAACTGACTCGTCTGGAGGGCACAAGGCATGGCCACCTAATCGCCTCTCAGATGCTGGACGTGGCCATCCGTGTCAAAGCCATCCGGGGCTTCGCCGTGGCTCAGATGGCCACTCTGCTGGACAACGCACACCTGCTGACTGGCAACACACAGCGCAACGGGATCTGCGAGGTTCTCTACGCTGCTGCATGGATCTGCGGAGAGTTCTCAGAGTACGTGGTGACAATCTGGAAAGGTTCAAGGTACAAACTTATTAACAGAATGCTAATGTTTTAACCTTTCCTCACAGGCATCTGGAGGACCCCATGCTGACCTTGGAGGCCATGCTGAGACCCAAAGTGGCCACCCTGCCCGGTCACATCCAGGCAGTGTACGTACAAAATGCTGCCAAACTGTTTGCGACCGTGCTGCAGAAGCATGAAGGGGAGACCGACAGCCAGGCAGCGCAGGAGACCAGCCAGCTGCTTATAGAAAGACTGCCGCTGTTCGTCCAGAGTGCCAACCTGGAAGTGCAGGAGAGGGTGAGGAATTCAGCATGAAATGAAAATTCAACGCCCAAGGCCCTGTTTACATCTGGTAATAAGATGCGCTTTAGTCGATCGGATCACAGGTAGAAGAGGGAGAGGCATATCCGTTTACTCCTGGTGTTTCATCCTTCTCTTTTGTCCACTTTTAACCATTTCATTTCTTCGAGGGGACGGTCTATTGGTGGGTAAATGTTTTTTGTTTTTTTCCAAATCTTTCAATCTAAAGTTTTTCGTCTTCAAAACAAACTTTGGTTTTCAGTTGACAAAGTTTAAATCCCGTCTGGCTAGCGAACCTCCCATACTGTTTACACATTGGGTTAGTAGGTGGAGAGTAGACTACCTCTGGAAGTGATCAAATCTAGAATGGATCAAAACTTTAAACCCCTATACACCTGCATTTAGCATCGTACACTTGTGATCCCATGGATGCTTCTTAATGCCAGTTGTAAACGGGGCCCAAGTCTCAAAGTCCAATCAACAACCAATGAAGAGAACCAAGCCTCCATCCGTTTTTCTTTTCTGATAATCTCTTACACCTGAAATCACAATACGAAAGAAAAGATTTGTTGATACTTCAGTTTTATGTCAACTTTAAAGTCACGAGGAAACTGAAGTTGTGATTGTCTTTTTATTCCCTATTTTATATCCGAGTGAAAATGCTGGGCGTGAATTGATTAGATGGTTATGGTTTGCTGTTGGACGATCTCGTGTGAGTGACAGATCGATCCCGCCCTTGCGCCAGTAAACGCATCATCAGAGAAGAGATTTTGATGCAAGAGGGCGTGGAAGTTATTTTGATTAAAGATTACAAGGGCACACAAATTATAAAGCAACAATATGCATGGATAAATCAATTATAAAACACTGCAATATTCCATAAAAAATGAGAACTGTGACTTTAAAAAATTTGGGGCCATTTTTGGCTAAAATAAAAGAGGCTGTCAAATGCATGCTCGTGTGTAATTTAAAAATCTAAGATGGCTCAGATGTGCTAAAATATGTCAGCATCATGTTGTAACATTCTAGCAGCATTCTAAAACATGTTGGAAATGTGCTAAAAATGCTAGAAACATACAAGTAATGGGCCATGAAAATCATTCATGGAATATGAAAGTAAATTTGTCTGTAAAACGGACCTTTACAAAAATTCACACACTTCATAAACATCAGATTTGATAGTTAAACGTGTATGTTAATGAATTCCAATCATTTGTAAGTAGTTGCCATAATCCCCACCTATGAATTACAACTACATAAATGACGTGTCCAGGAACGCGGTGGAATCTTCTGGACTCCCTTCTTAGGGTTGGCTCCAATGCTAAAGAGTGTAACTGGTCATATGCCTAACAATAAATATTCAATTTACTCAATATATGTCCACCAAAATACAACGTGTGTCCGCCAAAGTATTTTAGCCAGCTGAAAAAATGCCTGGTGCTCTTCTGAAAATGGCCAGCTGGTGGCATTTTGAGAGCACTTGAGGCGCAGCATTTTTCCAGTTGAGTCAAGCTTTGGTTGCTAACATTTTGGAATATCCACCACAGTAAGGTGTTACTAGCTTCTCATTTTGAAGAATATTGCTGAATATAAGAATGCAGTAACATTGACCAACTATCCTCCTTGCACAACGACTGAACGACAGTGTAGTATTTATCCCGCGAGTGACAAGTGACAGTGATGAGCGTTGCATTTTACCCAAAGTTAAACAGTTTTCAACTCTCAGCTACCAAAAAAACAGGACAAACAAACTTGTGAAATATTATTATGGTACAAAGTGCATCAAAATGCAGTGTCATCAGTTTGCTTAAAAGAACACGGAATTGTTTTACAGTTTACACAATTCGTTCTGCTCGTGTTTCATGAATCTCTTCTAATGTCAAACTCCACTGGAATCAATTGTGAGTTTGAGCTAAATGCTCTTCATGGCTAGTGATTCCAATACTACAGTTTTAAAACAGTTGCGCGTACACATTGTCATCTTTTTTTGCGACTCTTAGTAGCACTGTCATAATGACGTTATTGTACGAGTCATTTCACAGATTCCACAGTGTTTAACGGTGATGTTCCTCTGCAGGCGTCCTGCATCCTCCAGCTGGTGAAGTACATCCAGAAGCTGCAGCAGAAGAATGTGGAGGTGGCCGAGGAAGTGACTGCTCTCTTTGCCGGAGAGCTCAACCCCGTGGCCCCCAAGGCCCAGAAGAAAGTGCCTATACCAGAAGGGTGAGCCTTTCTTGAGTGTATCGCAAGGCAATCAACAGGAAAAGATCTTAGAACTGTTGTTTTCCCCCTTTAGTCTGGATTTGGACGCCTGGATCAATGAGCCTCCGTCAGAGAGCGAGTCTGAGGACGAGAAGCCCAAAGCGGTGTTCGCTAAAGAAGAACCCAAACATTCCAGGTCAAGACACACTGAGGTGGACGAGAAAGAGTTGGCCAGGGTAAGTCCATGCAGTCCGTCAGACCTTCAGAAAATGTAAAACTACAGTCGTCCTAATACTCTTGCCTGATTTTAAACAGAGGAGGGAAGTCAGGAAGCAGGAACAGGCCAACAACCCGTTCTACATCAAGGCCTCGCCATCATCTCAGAAGGTACGCAGTCAGATCGTTTCTTCGGTCACATAAACCATAAGCTGAAACATACTTCTAACCAGCTTAGAACCATTCCTGAATCTTTGGATTGTATTTGAATTGTGGATTGGTTCGGCGCTTGTAAAAAACTCGCCAAGTCACGTGATTTCAACAAATGATAATGTTATGTCACGGTGTTTCGAACCTTGAAACATTCAAAATTCTGACAGTTCACCGCTAGATGCTTTGATCTGGTGACCCCTTGAATGAGTGTCTAATGGTTTTTAACTGATCTTGGGTACGTTTTCTAATGTAGGCTCATTTTTAAATAATTTAATGAATTTTAAATGATACAAAAAGGAGAATGATACGTTTTATTTTACCTTGTTTGCCAAGTCCTGCCTAACAACACAAAAAAAGGACTACATTTACTAAAACAAATTTGACAGAACCTTCATGTATTTTGGTATTTAAATATTTGTAGATTTACATTTAATAGTTTACTTGTCCATGAAAATATTTGCGGTTCGGTAGGTACCTCAGTATTGAAGTCACGGTTCGGTACAGCATATTAAATAATTAAGACATTACTAACTTTCCACAGTTAAAACGCTGCTTGAGAGATTACGTGTAAACATATCCATGCATAGATCGTCAGTTCTTCTGCACTTTTTCCTGTTGTGGTGGTTGGCAAACGGGGTGCAATACCGCATACGCCAGCTGTATTCGTCGTCTGACTGTATGCATCGAACTGTGACGATTTGGGATGAATACATTACACCCCAGTCATGCATGTTTGGGCTGAGTTTTCATTGCATTTACAGTTTTACCAGCAGGTGCCGCCAGCCTGTGGTGTTTCAAATGCTTTGAAAAGTGGATCATTTTACAAACCGATTAGTTAAATTTGATTCAGAAGTCCGAAAAGCTTTGTTTCTCCCATCACTACTTCCTTGAACTTCTCCGCAATTGCAGGTGTACGATGCTCCAGGTGTAGAACACATTCCGGTGGTGCAGATCGACCTTAGTGTGCCTCTCAAAGTCCCAGGTGAGTAAATCTACATATGCTTAACGTGTGATCCGCTTCAGCATACCGAATAATTACCGCTCTTTCACCTCATTTTACACCTTTTGGTCCAGGAATGCCCATGTCCGACCAGTACGTCAAGCTGGAGGAGGAGCGCCGACAGAAGGAGAAGGCGGAGAAGAAAAAGAAAGAGAAGAAGAAAAAGCGAGAGAAGCGAGGGAAAGGTAGGAAGGCGGATTCGGGTCCCGAGAGCGAGGAAGACATCACGCCTGCTCACCATGTGGACATAGTCACAGAGGAAATGCCAGAGGTGGGAATGTGTTACTTTGGAGTGCTTAAAACGGTTATCCACAAAACTATAAGCACTAATGTTGGTGTGTCTCTCTTCCCAGAATGCCTTACCGAGTGACGATGACGATAAAGATCCCAATGACCCTCATAAAGCGCTGGACATCGATCTGGACAAGTATGTAACTCATTGTCGCCACCTATGGTTCTTTCATGGTCTACATGTAGGGATGCACCAAATCCCTATTTTTTTTTATTTTTTTTTACCAAATCTGAAATTAAGGTTTTCATTTAGCCGAAAACCGAATTAAGTTCTGTAATTAAATTTATGCAATTGAACTCTTTGTTTTACGCTCAGCGCGGTTTCATAGTAAATTTACATTAGTGCAAAATATCTGTAATAATAATGGAAGTTGCTCCAATAGGCGTCCTCCCAGAGGCTCTTTTTTCTTACTCCATAAATTATTTGTGTGCAGACGAAACGCAATAAATGCTGTCATGTGATCTTGTGTTCGGATGCCTGGTATTTGGGAATGCAATCGTGTGAGATACTTCTGGAGGTCATTATACCAGATCATTTTGATGACACTTTGGCTCAGGCATTTCATAATAATGAAACCAACATTTGAGATGCTGCGCAGTGAATCAGATCTGCTGGTTTGTCCAGTTATCCAATCACATCCACAGTTTAGGCAAAAATTTGTTTAAAAATAGGTGGATGGAAAAATAGCTACTGCTTTGAGTTTAATGATTTTGTCCTTACCAAACTAACTCTTTTTGGGCTTCTGAAACTTTGGTGCATCACTTGCTACATGTGTTAAACTCTTTATTCCTTGTTATCCGATTCAGGAATTCTCGTTGTTTTATCTCCATTGTTTGGCACAAGACGCTCTGTTCGTCTACAGACGTTAATTCCCACTTAATTTCCGGTATCATTTTCCCTCTAGTTCTTTTCAATTTCATGCTTTTTGCCATTGTCATTCATTAAACAACCTTTAACAGATGCTGATCGTTGAATCCAGAATCTCTGTTCATTGAGATGCAAAACAACTCGTTTTGTTCTTTGCATCTGTTGGGTTTTGCTTGATCTGGTACAGAGGAACCTTGTCCAGTTCTCCTGTATCTTCTCCACTTTCTCACACACACTGCTCTTTCTCTATCTCTCTCTCTCCCTCATGCACGCACCCATCTGCCCTCCTGAAAGTCTCCTATCTGGAGCTAGCTCAAGGTGAGTTCTTCCTGTGGTCATGTGACCCAATGGATTCCGCTGCCCAAATACCAACGCCCATTACTCCTTTTTTCCTGGCACTTGCAGTGTCACTGCTGAAGCGTTAATGTTCAACAAGTATGTGTCATGCATGACTGATCAGCTCACCTGCTAGTTGGGTTTTGGCTGTGGTCATATTGCTAAATTTTGTGCACTTCCATTTCAAAGGTCCGGGGTCGGTAAGATTAATTTTTTTCGGTGGTTGAAAAAATCTCCTCTGCTCACCAAGGCTGCATTTATTTGATTTAAAAAAATACACTGATATTGTGAAATATTTTTACAAGTTACTATAACTATTTTCTATTTGAATACATTTTAAACTGTAATTTATTCCTGTGATGCACAGCTGAATTTTCAGCAGCCATTACTGCGATTTTTGTTTCAGAAATCATTATAATTTGCTGCTCAAACAAAAGCATTAATTCTTAAAAAAAAAAAAAATCAAACTGATCCCAAACTTTTGAATGTAGTGTACATACATGCCAGCGTTGACAGCCTTGCCTGGCTTAGATTTTTCTCTTCAAACTTGAGTGCAGATTTTAAACCCCTCAGTAGTTTTCAGCTTTATTGTAAAGGAGAATTATCCTACTTTAAAGGCCTCTTTACACCAAATCTGACATTCTTACTCAAAACAAATACACCACAAGATTTTAAATGAAGCAAAGCATACCCCTTCACACAAAGTCAAAAATATTACAATTCTATTATTTGTCTTTTTGGTTTGGATCTTGTTTTTGTGCTTTGGTTTGACTGATTCAAAGCACTAACTTGTGAGTTTGAGATGAACCATATTCATGCATACATTGCGTACAAACCATATTTTGTTTTTGTTTTTTTTTAAATTAAACCAATTCTCAACCTTGGTTGTTGTAAGAAAAATGGTGTGAAATTGTTTTGGTGCAGCAAAAATTGTTAGTTGAAGAAATGTACTTTTTTGTGGCACTTTGTCACATCAGAATTGTTGCGAACAGGCCTTTAGACTTGTGACCCATATATTGAACAAGCCGAAGTCTTTCCTAGCTTCCGCATTACTGTCCCCTGGTTCTCTCTCTCGCTCACTGTCTCCTTTTCTTTCTGTGCATCTAATCTCTTTTTCTCTTCTTTCCAGGCCACTTGCAGACAGCGAGAAGCTTCCCGTGAGGACCCACCGTCCAGAGGTGCTGAAGAGCCCTGCTGAGGACAGAGACATCGAGAGCATCCCACAGGAGTCCAAGAAGAAGAGCAGTAAGGAGAAGAAAGAGAAGAAGAAAGACAAGGAAAAGGACAGGAAGGTAAGATAATAAAAATAACTGAATTTAAGCAATATGAGCGAGTGCTGTTGCATTGCATTTCTTTGAGTAATCGCACTCCGTAAATATTTTTATCATGATGATGTTGATGTGTTGTAGAGGAGCAAAGAGGAAAAGAAGAAAAAGAAGAAACACAAAGAAGTGGAGGAGGAGCCTATAGAGTCCCAGCCAGAAGAGGCCGTCCAATCAGAGGACACCAAAGAGATGGCAGCCCCGCCCACAGCTGCTGAGGTATGATTGCACTGATAGTAAAGCATCATGATACAAAAGCTTGTCTTATACCCTCCACATCACTAACGGCGTTTGTTTTATTTATACAGCTTTGAAATATTCCATTGCTTTGTTGAAACTTTGGGCTGCTGTGTCATCATTTCGATATAAATTTTAAATCAATAGTTAAACAGACAAAAAGCATGAAAGAAATGCATTTGTTTTAGTGGCCTGCTGTCATTTAGGGGTGTTAATGATTACTGGACGATTGTTATTGTCAATTCAATCCATTACTCTGATTTATATCAACTAATCCATTTCAGCAGAAACATACATATTGTTATTAAACTGTGGTCCAAAGTTGAGCAAAGTTGGATAATTAAATTTGTATAACAATTACAAGTATAGTATAACAATAGTCTGTTTACAAATGGTAAATAATAATAATTATAGGCTAATTATTATTGTAAACAACAACTAATGGATTAATGGTAAATAAGTTCATAGTAAAATGAAATTAAATTAGTTAAATTGTAAATACAATAAAATGATTTAATGTATTAAGAAAATATCTGTTTGTGCACATTTTAATTGCAGCATAGTTTTTAAATTGTAGGTTTTTTTATTTTCAGTATGTAGTTTATTGTTATTTGTTCAACTGATTCAAATCAGTAACTCATGAGTTTGAGATGAATTTGTGAGTTTTGATCGATGCTATATAACGACATCATGTCCATTTTTGAATTAAAATATTCAGTTATTTAAATTGTAGTATAAAAAAAATTAATTATATTATTAGGTTTCTTTAATGTATGTATTTCAGTGTTAACCTGTGTTCAGTGCAGTAAAAGATCCAAAAACCACTAGGCCAGTGTTATATATTTTGTTCAGTTGAGTACTTACAATATCCCAAATGTTTCCAACTATTTGCAAATCCTGAGAAAATTTGCAATCTTAACCAATGATCTGGCACATGTGAGTGAGTCGCCTGTCAATGACGTCATATCCGCATTGACCTCTGTTTCCGGTTTTAATTTGTAGAAACCATGGAAACACCGAAGACGCTGTAATATACATTGCTTTATCAGTCAAGCGAACATCTGTTTTGATGCATTTTATAGACATAAAACTAATCGTTATATAGCTAACTCAATGCATTTAGTCTTGTTTTTTTTTTTTTTTTTTTGCAAGTACCATGCCTCAGACAAAAATACTTGTCAACTAATGTTAGCTAACATAGCATAATCAGATGCAGCTTTATTTTAACTAACAATAATACAGAATTTTCTCCTTCATATAATACATTTTAAAATTAATTGCATGCCATTTATCAACACAAGCCATCCAGCATTTAATATGATATTCTAATATCGATCTATCTTACTGCAGTGTGAGATCATACAGGTGTTATAACATCATTTTCAACACACTCAAATGTATCTAATATGGTAAACAGAGCTGCGTTACCTCATACTCACGACTGGAAAAAGCGGAAGCGGCGCTGGCTACTCTGTCATAATAAAAGTCCCGCTGCTCGCGAGACACGTGCCGCCATCGTCTCTCATTAGCAATCTCTCCAGCGTCTCGTCCAGCTCCACAACACTCAGACTTGCTCTGTTTCATGCTACAGTAACGTTAATAATCACATCCATGAACATGATTTCTGCCCGAGTCCCGTCCCGATTCTTTTACACCGGCTGTGACTTGATGACCACATGTCCCAAGATTCCTCGCTCAAACTTTTTCAAACTTTGTTTTGTATAGGCGACCTCTAGTGGACGAAAAACTACATATTGCACCTTTAATTGTAATCAACTATGAAAATTACAATCAAAAGGGGATGCCGTGTAAACCAAAATGTCTCCATTTGCTTAATACAATTCAAATGAATAAATTTAATAGTAATATGGTTTTTTTTTTAAAAAAAGAAAAGGCTAAATTTATGTAAAGTGTCCATAACAAACATGGTCATGGAATATATGCTTGTTTTCTGAGGTTGTCGGAGCATTTGTTTGGGGTTCTGTTTGAGTCCAACAGGATTCGACTCATTTTCCCCACCCTGCCTTTTCTGTTCTAGGCCTCGGATCTGGATTTCTGGCTCTCTAGCACTCCTGCTCCCCCCGCCGCCCAGGTCCGGTCCCTCACGCTCTCTCCTCTCCCTCTCCTCCCCCTTGGGTCATACTCCTGTCGGTCTGTCTTTGTTAATGAGCGTCTGTTTTGTATTTTCCCTCTGGGCGCTCTCTCGGTTCTTGACGTGCCAGTCTCTTTGTCTCTCCCGTGTCTCTTTTCGCTGCTTTTCACAGGTTTCGCACATTTTTGTCTGTTTGCATTTGCCTGTTGTAGTTTGGGATGCATGTGTGCACGTGTAGAGGTGTAAATTTGTCTTAATGACTGTGTGAAACTTCTCCTGTATGATCTTGTCTTTATCATCATAAACAGTCAGGATTCTTGACAGTTCTTGCAGTTCCAGGCAAACAGCTCACATGCACAAATATTTGCCCCATGAACCAAATGTAGGCCACCTGAGACAGAATGGACTTGATGTACTTAATTTTTTACCTGCACAAACATTATAGTTCGGTACCAATGCAAACAGACTGTTGACTTCAAAAGCGAAAAACAAAAACATCACTTTCTCACTGCAGGTTCACAGCTTTTTCACCATTTTCTCCCACTGTGACGATCCAACGTCATCCAATCAACTTTTTTCCTTCTTAATCATATTGTTAATTCTGCATGCTTCGTAGTATAAATGATCATTCTTCAGTCTCTGTGGAAGGTTTTTAGAAAGCAAGAACCCTGTTTTTTTTTTTTGTTTTTTTAAATGAATGTTTGTTTACAGGACGTGACGGCACCCTCGTCTGCTGCTGCGGTCGACACAAGCCCTGCGGCCGCCGCAGAATCTGAGCCTGATGAGCCTAAAGACACAGAACCAGATGACGCGGTGGGTCTTGCACAAGTGTTTAATTTATATATACATATATTATTTTTTAGTCTTTGTTTTTCACCGTCAGTGCTGTTTTCAGTGTATCACCGTGTCTACACCAGACGTGACTTATGACGCCACAACAGCTAAAAGCCGCCTACACAAGAAATCGACAAACCGACTGTTGCAAAGCACTTGGATTACGTCAGAAATAGAACAGGGAATCCATTTACTGTCGGGAATTTGTCGCATCGCGCCGTATACAGTGTAGACAATATCACTGATTATAATGGGTTCTATTGTCTTTTTCTTTTTTTTTTTATTATTTATTTATTGTCCGGTGTAGACATGGTGTATGTGTTTGTGAAGATTTTTTTTTGTATTGTTGTTTAAAAATAGACATGGTTGCCATCATTTAATTTATGCATTATACATTAAATAAATGGTAATAAATATTTGTATTTTTTAAACTAAAAATGTAAACACTGAATAAATAAACATTGACATTAAATTTAAACATTAAATGCATAATTTACATTTTTAAAATGGATAATGGGAACATTTATAATTAACTTATAGCTAAACATGTAAACAAAAAAATTTAAGTAAACATTAAAGACATTTTTAACAAACATTAGATAAATAATTTGATATAATGTAATGTTTGGATGTTTAATTTAAATCTATTATTATATAATATAGATATTTAAATTAAATATTATATAAATAACGTGTGTGTATGTAATTACAGTAAAGCTAAATTAACTTGAAATATAAGGCATTTTATACTTAAAATATTGACTTGTTATCAGTCGGTTTTATATATAAAACCGATATTGCTGATTCAATTTAGTAATTTGCAAGGCTTCATGGGATGAACGGGTCACATGACATGTTCCGTTGTCTTGTTTTCATTGGTTTTCATATACTTTTAGGCTAGGAATGGTAGTAATCTTGCGATTCCTATGGGATCTGATTGGTTTAGATGAAGACTTTTTTTGAAAAATCATCAGAAAAACTCTTCCACAACCCAGTATGCAAAAAATAATGTTTTACTGGAAGAAGATTAAGTCTGTTGGTTTCCTGTTTAGAAATCATCCAAACACAAGAAGAAGAAGCAGAAGAAAGAAAAGGAGGAGAAGGAGAAGAAAAAGAAGAAGCGGCACCACCACCACCATCACCATCACAGTGACGGCGGGGAGGATTCAGTGCAAAACGGCACTGTGGAGGATGAGGAGCCTCTGCCAGTCAGTATCTATCTATCCAGCCAGTCAATCGCAGAAGGCCAATCTGTGTCATTAAATACTTTGTAAAAGCACTTTATCTTGTACTTATCCAACCTCCATCTCATTTCAGCCCATGTCCAACTACTCTCTGCTGGCCGAGAACTCCTACATCAAGATGGTGAGTGTGTTTGAAGATGACTCAATCCATTAGTGCCCCACACCAGCATGAAGCTCAGGCCGTAATTGAGATCTTATGATCCTGAGACATGGCTGTTGTTTCCGCTGAAGTTACTCTTTGCTTTAAGTTATACTGGTCTGTAGTCTATGAGTGATGTATTGTTCCATGTGTCTCTGTATCTGTTTTAAGATGAAGGAAGATGCGGATCAGGTAACCATAGCAACAGAACTACGGTTATTGCTACTAACTTGCTGTGACACAGACTTTAGGCACAATAGACACCATATACAAAAAAAACAAGGTTAAGAGGTCAGTCACACCGATGTTTTTGAGTTATATACTTTACATTTAATATTATATATAGAGTGAGAGAGTCAGTATTTTAAAATATATTTATTAAAAATATATTGTTTTTATATATATATATATATATATATATATATATATATATATATATATATATATATATATATATATATATATATATATATATAAAAAAATTGGATTTATAAAAATAATTGAACCAAAAAATATCCATAAATCATAATCCATATTTAAAGTCCTATATTATATAAAATAAACATATATATATATATATGCATATCTATGTATATTAGTCATTATTTCAATTTTAAGCTCACAATTCAAGTAAAATAAAATAATTGTACATATGTGCACAACATATTGAACGAACTGCATCCCTCAAAGCCTTGTTTTCTTTTGTCAAATTAAAAATGGCGTCTACTGTGACTAAAGTCTGTTGAGTGCTGTAAGACTGTGCAATCGCCTTTGAGCTCTGACTTGAAGCGCCAGTAAATGTTCCCTTGTTTTAGGTGATGATACCTAAGACATTTAACTCTTTTGATCAGATTTTTGGGCTTGTTATACTCTCCGTTTTCCTGGCCTTTTTTAACCGCTGCGATCCAAGTGTTGCGTGTGTTGGTGTGATGTGCATGTTTTGGCCTCTTTTATTGTTTCCTACCGATAAATCGTCCTTTTTTCCAAGGTGTACGATATCCAGGGCAACCATCAGGATGAGAGCAAAGTTGTGGTGTCGGTCATCTTTGAGAACAAGAGCGACAGCTTCCTCAAGTCAATGGAGTTCAATGTGCTGGATTCCCTCAACTCCAAACTGCAGCGGCCGGAAGGAGCCGGACCTCACGATGGCCTCACCGTCCCCTTCCAACTGCCACCAGGTCAGAATAGTGATACTCCTGAAAGTGCTATTGACTAGGCAGATTTTACTCATGTATCTGGTCTTTTTCCAGGGGTTTCAAACGAGGCCCGCTTCGTGTTCTCCGTGCAGAGTATCGTCATGCCTCAGAAACTAAAGGGAACCCTCACCTTTATAGTTAAGGTAAGAAACTCCCATACACACACGGAAACGCATGCATTTCCAAATGGTTATAGTGTGAGTTTTAATACTGTTAATGTGTGTTTGTTTTTTGGTGTAGTCTGAAGAATCCTCCACTCATGAGAAACTGGACTTCAAACTGCACTTTACATGCACGTCATACCTGATCACCACTCCCTGTTACAGGTATGACACTACACGTTACCTTAAACCGAGCACTATACACACATGGAGTGCTCAGTTTATAAATAATACAGTGATCTGTTTACATATACTCTTATTTTTAGCACTCTATCTTTATGTAAATCTATTGATATATGTACTGTTTTTATCGATCTACGCACGTGGTCCACGGCTGCTTTATTAGGTACTTCTTACTAGTTCCAAATTGGACCCTTTTGCCTTCAGAACTACCTTGATTCTTCGTGACATAGATTCACCAAGGTGCTGGAAACATTCCTCAGAGATTTTGGTGACATGATAGCATCACAGCTACTGCAGATTTTGTCGGCTACACATCCATGATGTGAATCTCTCGTTCCACCACATCCCAAAGCTGCTCTATTGGATTGAGATCTGGTGACTGTGGAGGGGATTTGAATAAACTGAACTCATTGACATATTCAAGAAACCAGTTTGAGATGATTTTAGCTTTGTGACATGGAGTGTTATCCTGCTGGAGGTAGCCATCAGAAGGTCATAAATGCTCAGGTAGGCTGTGGCGTTTAAACGATGCTCAGATGGTACTAAAAGTGTGCCAGGAAAATACCCCAGACACCAGCAGCCTGATCCGTTGATGGATCCATGCTTTCATGTTGTTCACGCTAAATTCTGACCCCACCATCTGAGTGTCGCAGCTATCAGACTTATCAGACCAGGCAACATTTTTCCAATCTTCTATTGTCTAATTTTGGGGAGCCCGTGTGAATTGAAGCCTCAGTTTCCTGTTCTTAGCTGACAGCAGTGACACCAGGTGTTTTTTTGCTGCTGAAGCCTCTGCTTCGAGGTTTGATGTGTTGTGCGTTCAGTGACGCTCTTCTGCAGACCTCGGTTGACGAATGTTATTTGAGTTAGTGTTGCCTTTCTATCAGCTCAAACCAGTTTGGCCATTGTCCTGTGACCTCTGGCATCAACAAGGCATTTTTCCCTACAGATCTGCCGCTTGATATTGGACAAATTCTCTATAAACCCTAGAGATGATTGAGTGTGAAAATCCTGGTAGATCAGCAGTTTCTGAAATACTCAGATCAGCCCGTCTGGCACCAACAACCATTCCAAGTTCGAAGTCACTTAAATCACCTTTTTTCCCCATTATGATTACTTCAGCAGGTCATCTTGACCACATGCCTAAATGCAATTTAGTTGCTCTCCTGATATTGGCTGGTTTAGATATTTGCGTTAACATACAGGTGTACTTTATTAAGTGCCTGCTGATCACTATACATTCCACTTTTATTTATAGTACTCTGTTTATATATATATATATATACTCTATTTTATTTCATACTCTACTGAGCGATTTTCATGTAGCTGAACATTTCCATCTTGTGTTGTCAGTGACGCATATGCAAAGCTGCTGGAGTCGGGCGACCTGAAGGGCAGCTCTCTACGGCTAGAGGGGGTCAACATGCCCTTCCACCACCTGCTGGCCAGGATCTGCTTCCACCATCACTTCTCTGGTGCGCTGGTTTCACGAAGATGCGCGTAATACGTTTTAAAATATGAAAATCCTTAAATCTTTTGTTCTCATTTCCTGTTTTACAGTTGTGGAGAGGATCGACTCCTGCGCCTCCATGTACAGCAGGTCAATCCAGGGTCACCACGTCTGTTTGCTGGTCAAAACCGTGAGTGCGCCTCAGATGAATCTTTTGAACCCAAAGGACTTGAATCTTAATGATTCTGAATCCACCAAACGATTAACTTTTAGTACATGAAGAAGATGGCCCAAAATTTGCTAGATGTATCTGCACCTTTGTTGATGCTAACCTCTCATTTCTGTCTCTCTTCCAGTCCGATCAGACCGTCTCCATCGACGCCAAGTGCGACGAGCCATCGCTGCTGGGGAATGTTCTGGACGAAATCAAGCAGACCTTCTCGAAGTGCTGATTGTGACCCCTCACCGCCCAGAAACCCCCTGAACCCCCACACGCTCAGAATCATATACCCTGCTCTGAGACTCGTGTCCCTCCTCTGAACCTTTGTATTTATTGGATCGGTCGTTCTGTTCTTCTTTTAAGACCACAAACTTCAAGCCCGTCTCTTGCCTTTGTTTCCCCTCCTCGACTGTGTCTGACGTGCATCTGATCTCGCGCTTCATCCTGCATCCTTCGTCTCTCTGACGCTCTTTCCATTGTCTTAACAGTTCATGACATTCATCTTGATCGAGAACTGGATTTGTTTTCATTGTCGACGCTTGAGTTGTGTGCTTTTCTTTTTTTTTTTTTTTAAATGCTTTGCGTTGTGTTGTTTGTTGAGTTTGTTTTTCTGTCCTGAACTCCATCAGCGCCTTTCTCTGCATTAAACATCAGCGTGGCTGTTCCTTACTAGGTTTGTGTTGCTCTTTTCAAAGGCTAGGACTGGTTTAAGACCAGAAACACCCTACCCACAACTGCCTCTGAGCACTAATGTCACTCCGAGCCTCTCAAGTGCAGTTGCACATTTCGTAGGGACTTCTAGGTACACAGGGGTTGCATTCTAGACCATGTTTATACTTGCGATTCCACGTGATATGTGATGGCTCACTACTGTGTGTCCTAATGTTGACCGCTAGCTACAATAGCATTAATTAACAAAACTGCACACAAACAAATCTTTGCTCAGGATAATGGCAGTTAATAAATGTGGCAAAATGAACAATTTTCATTTTCAAAACTCTCATATCCGATTATGGTAGTTCTTGTACTTATGTTGCAGTTAATGGTCTCCATCGGGATGAAATCTCCAGGTTGTTTGTTTACCCCAGAATAGTTTTGATTTGTACTTCAGTTTGTGAAAAAAAACAAACCAAAAATGCAGTTGTGCACTCAATGGACCAAGCGTACACAATGTACACACTCTAACAATGGAAGTCTATAGGGCAACTGTAACCGAACACTTTTCCCATTGACTTCCATTGTAAGAGCGTGTACATGTACTATCTTTTGTTAATTACGAACTGTAGTATGCTTTGAAATAATATTCTGATGGCGCTAAACTTCAAATATATTCCTTAAACATGCCATTTAACACGTTGAAAGTGTCTCCTGTTTCTGGACAGTATTGCATCGAAGTCATAACTTGTGTTTCTAAAACTTGTCTCAAGAATATAAGGGAGCCTAAAAACTTAAATGTTCACTTCCTTGGTCTATCAAATGCCTCTGTGGCTTCGACATCATCCAAACTCATGCTTCTACATGTGTTTTTCAGCTCTTAGAACTGCCGTCTTGTACATTTGCGGATTTTGTTTTTTTAAAAATATGCTGTTAAAAAGGCCTTTTTTTCCACACTAATGAACTTGTACTGACTAATTCATGCTGTAAGTAAGTCCTGTGTTTAACTGTCTGATCCAGCACGCTGTAGCGCTCGGTTGTAAGGACGCAACCAAAGTAGTGGTTATCTGCTCACGAAACGTTATCCTGAGGGTACCTTGCAAGTGTTTTCCAATGTACGAGCGAGTTCATCAACAAGAAGTGACTTGAATAGAAAGTTCTCTAGTGGTTTCCAGGTCATGTAAAGACGGAATCATCTGATGTGGATGAAAGCGACTTGTTAACAAGTCTGAATTTTGTGCTACAAGTCACATTGAAATGAATAACTTGCATGGGTAGGAATGTAAACTTCTGGTTTTGACTAATACATGAACACTTGCATAGAAAATTGCCCTGTCATTCCTTGATTGTCGCAATTATTTTCTAGTTTCTTTTTTTACGTTAAAGTTGACTTCACCATATTACACCTTTTGATGGTAAAATGTATTTTTATTTGTTATGAGTACATAAACTTCAAAAAATGTCTTGGAATGTTTTTAAAAAAATGCATTTTGCATTAAATTATTATATATATATATATATATCTCTAAATAGAGGGGGTTTGGGGGGGGGTTAGGGGGTCCATATAGATATGAATACTTAGCCGTTAAATGTGATTCAAGTGAAGTGGCCCAGCTAATCTAATAAGGTTTTCCCTCTGGCAAGTTATAGTGCAGATATTGCTGGATTTGGCTTTTCATTAAATATACTCTCATTGCTCTTCGTTTGAAGGTACTGTCCAACTCCTTCATATGTATTTTCCGACTGTATGATGTAATATAATGTTTTAAGATGAATAAATGAGCTAAAAGAATGACCAATAATGTGCATTCAACATTCTTGAGGTCCACACAAGAGTTTGAGAAGGATGTTATAGTTTAATGTGTACACCAATAAATTCATACATGTACATGTAGACCAAATGTTTGCCTCTGCTTGAACTACAGATGTTTCCTGTTTCTAATTGTGTGAACATTTTTTTTTTTCTTGAATTTTAATATTTAACAAAATACTTATGCATGTAAACATGCGTATTGCAAAGAGCAAATTAGTCCTGTTTTATGTAGCTGTTTACTGTAAAATTCTGACCTTATTCATTAGGAGTTTTAAATGTATAACCTGTTTTATTGGATTGATCAACTCCTTTTATGCAATATCTGGTTTTGGTTATAGTGTGAGTGAAAATTATATAGTATTATAGTATAATATAATAGTATAGTATATAGCGATAGATGGGAGACAAATGGATCCTATCGATCTGTCTAATATCTATCCATCTAATACTGAGAAGTATTAGATGGATAGATATTAGATGGATAGATATTAGATGAATAGGAGACAGACAGATAGATAGATAGGAAGTATTAGATAAATAGGTAAGTATTAGATGGATAGATAAGTATTTGGATAGATAGGAGACAGAGATGGATAGATGAAGTATTACATGGATGGATGGATAGATAAGAAGTATTTGATAGATATTAGAAGGATAGATAAGAAGTGATAGATAGATTGGAGACAGACAGATGGATAGAAGTATTAGAAGATAGATAGTGAGAGATAGTGCGATAGGTAGATAGATAGTGTGATAGATATAGATAGTGAGAGATGGTGTCATAGATAGATATAGATAGTGAGAGATAGTGCGATAGGTAGATAGATAGTGTGATAGATATAGATAGTGAGAGATGGTGTCATAGATAGATATAGATAGTGAGAGATGGTGTGATAGATAGATGGTGTGATAGATAGTGTGATTGATAGATAGATAGTGAGAGATGGTGTGATAGATAGATAGATAGATAGATAGATAGATAGATAGATAGATAGTGTGATAGATAGTGTGATAGATAGTGTGATAGATAGATATAGATAGATAGTGAGAGATAGTGTGATAGATAGATAGATAGATAGATAGATAGATAGATAGATAGATAGATAGATAGATAGATAGATAGATAGATAGATAGTGTTTCATAATTGTTTTGCTATATTTCTAAAATGGCTGTATAATGGAAGTAACATTGACAAATCACCTCATATATTTTTGGATTGTTAATAAAAAAAAGTTGTTAATATTCGCCCTATTCTAGTGATAATGTAAAATATATTGAAGCGTTGTTAATATTTGCTTCGGTCGTGTTTCAGC
The DNA here is from genome assembly GCA_038088235.1 of Zacco platypus. Lineage (NCBI taxonomy): Eukaryota > Metazoa > Chordata > Actinopteri > Cypriniformes > Xenocyprididae > Zacco > Zacco platypus. Next base: position 39,661,105 of record CM076086.1, on the reverse strand, counting down.
TCTCGTGGCCTCCACTGGTGGCAGGAGGCGTGATGAGGGACGAGCTCTACAGCCGCGGCCGCGGTGACGCGGGGGGAGGGAGCGAGACTCCTCGAACAAGCTGCCCCGTACTGCATGTTTGTTTACTAGCGGAACGCTTGATTAATTTAACACGTTTAATATCGACGCCAGGTGCTTAACGTGGGACTTCAAATGCCCGACGCGAACAGTAAATCCGCTGGGGCTGGTTCTCGCTAAGCGAAGATTGTCATCGAGTGATTTATCTCGGGTTTGTTCGCTCGAACTCGGTGCGTACGGCCACTGAACGACTGCGCGTTTGTGAAACGGACGAATCGAACTTGTTTATTGGATGCCTGATCGTTCGTTTGTTTTTGGAATATGGCTCAGCATGGACACCACCATGTTGCGAGTTCCCAAAAGGCTTTAATGCTGGAGCTGAAAAGTCTCCAGGACGAGCCGGTTGAAGGCTTCAAAATAACTTTAGTCGACGAGTCGGACTTGTACAACTGGGAAGTCGCGATTTTCGGACCCCCTAACACGCACTATGAAGGGGGTTACTTTAAGGTGAGTGAATGCTGACTGTGTCTTACTTATTGTTAATTGATAAAGAGTTTTATACGTTCTTAAACGTCATCATTGAGAATGAGGGTGAGTTTTATTACCATTGTTTATGACTTCTGATGTAAAAGTTCATTCTATGTTTGTTGTTCCAAACCTGTTTGACTTTCTCTCTTCTGTGGAACACCACACGAGATGTGTGACTGATGCTGTCACTAAAATTCTGCTTCCTTTTGTCTTCCGCGGACGAAAGAACGATTTGGAACGACACGTGGGTGGAAATAGAATTTTCATTTTTATTGTACTGTTCTACTTTTTTTTTAAACGCCAATGTTCCATTCGTGTTCCATTCAATGCTCCTCATTATTCTTTGGTATTACCATCTTTTTACACACAGAACAGTGCAGGAATGTTGTGAAGTTCTCTCAATGTGATTTAGTTGAAGTTCTTCAAAGATAATAAACCACGAGATGGACAGTAACACCTTTATCTGAGCCAACCTCTCACCCTAAATGACTGGATATATGGCTTCATATTTGGAGCTGTATCACTTCTTGTTCTACATGTTGAACACTGTCAACAGGAACATATCATTGCTCCATCTTTGTCATGACACATGTGAGCCCATAAATCAAATTATTTGCCAAGTTTTTTGTTTTGAAGTCCTTTGTATGAGCAAGCTGCACTTTTTGTGAGGGGAAAAAAAAGAACGCATCAACCTGAAATAAAGTAGGTTTTACTTTAACCTCTTACTGGGCTAAATATCTTCTGCTGTGTCAAAGCAAAGTCACTTTGGTAGACTACAACAATGGTAGAGTTATATTTAGCCCGGCTGTGTCGTTCGCTTACATGCTGGCCAACCAGCCTCCACACACAGTCGTGCTGTTTAGCGAGTGACCTGCTGTGGGCACGTTGGCTACAGCCTGGGTTGAACCAGAAACAAATTTGTTGTGTCGGTTTAGTCTCCTTTTCTTGTTGTCTGAACCTTTAGAGACCGTGAATATTCAGTCCTGTTGTTTTCCTGCATTGATGTGGAAAATGGTGTCTGTCTGTTTGCGTGGAGGAAGGAAGCAGGTCAGCCCTGGGACCTACAGGAAGAGATGAGGAACCATGACTTCCTGCACACTGCTACCCCATAAGAAACAGACAGGTTTCCCTTCTGCATTTGTTTTCTTTTGTTGAAATAGACCTTTATGCTGTTTTGTGGACATTATGATTGTTCATAACAAAATTTTGTTATATATATATATATATATATATATATATATATATATATATATATAAGATATTGATAATTCTTTATAATTGAAAGCCAATAACCGATATATTGGCCAATAAATCTAAATCTTCATATAATTTGACAGCCTGATTACAAAAAGTCTCACCATTAAAAACCATGTACCAGGCACACAATTATTAAGATGTTAATTATATATTTATATTTTTATGTAGCCTATGTCCAGGGCTGGGTAGGTTACTTTTAAAATGTATTTCACTACAGATTACAAAGTACATGGTTTAAAAAGTAATTTGTAATGTATTTCGTTACATTACTCAAGTTTAGTAACTTAATCTTAATACTTTAGAATACTTTGGAATACTAATAAGTGTGGAACAAACACAAAAAAGATAATTGTAAGTTTTTATCTCACAATTCTGACTTTTTGCCTCAGAATTGCCTGATATAAAGTCAGAATTATGAGATATAATTATGAGACTATTGCTTTTCACAATTCTGACTTTATAACTTGCAATTGTGAGTTTAAATCTAGCAATTCTGAGAAAAAGACGTCAGAATTGTGAAACGCAAACTCACAATTGTGAGGGGGGAAAAACAAATTGTGAGAAAGTTGCAGTGACCTTTTTTACAATTTATAAAATGACTCACAAACAACTATCACAAAACATGAAAACAGTCGTGGATCATCAGGTCATGACAGGACAGTTAAGTTGACAGTTGGGAAATGTTTTTTATAAATTCAGTCATTTTGTCTTGTTCAGGACAGTACTAAATAAAAATAACAACATTTTTATGATCTCTCTTAAAAGTATTAAAATGTTGATGAAACTTTACTCTGCTTTTTCAGACTGTCACAGAATCACCAATTGCTGTTTAAATGACATTAAAACTCAAAGTAATCACTTTGGTAATCTAAAATACTTTTCAGATGTACCTGTAATCTGATTACCACCCATTTAAAATGTAACTGTAATGAAATACAGTTACTCAAATTTTGTATTTTAAATGCGTAACTAAGTTATTTGTATTCGTTACTCCCCAACCCTGCCTATGTCAGATTTGTGTTGCACTTAACTGTATTTTCTGAATGACTCCAATCATGTTTCAAGCAAATAAACCATCATGGAGAACAGTGGGCATCTGAAGTGTCACAGCTGAAAGAAATAACCCATTATCCGCTTTAATATCGGGCCGATAACATTTAACCCTTTGACGCGTACAATTCAGTGCATCATGTGATCAACTGCCAAATTCAGACGTTCTTGCGCACGTTGGCTGGCGCTGAGCCAGTGTCGGACGCGCTCTGCGCTGTCAATATATCACAAATATGTAGCGTTTTTCAACCACATAATGTTTATTTTAGGTTTCAGACATTTAAATGCACATAAGTACTAACAAAACAATATTTTCCATAATAGATTTTTGTGATTATTCATATCAGATGCATATTGTAAGCAACTTTAAAGTTTATTCTGTTCTTCTCTCAGTTCGCCGGCTCATTTACTTTCATGTATTTCAGGAGAAGTGGACGAATTCACGTGTTGTAAATCCCACAGATGTGATTCTCTGTACTGCAGTGCAAACTAACATGGCGGCGCATATAGCTCAACTAATGCGATCATTATAAAGGTGTTTAAACAGTAAAATGCATCCTCACATATTTGACAATCTGAATATCAGATATTTCCTGTTATAGTTAACAAATTTGTGAATATTTTGAATAAAGGAAAAATGAAATAAAAGCAGATCATCAGCGCTATTGTGGCTGCGGAATGTCACGTGAAAAGCAAGTTCTAAATAAGAAAAACTCACGTTGGGGCCTCAGCCAGAATATTTTAAACTTGAGCGTGAAAGGGTTAAAAATGAATGTATATCAGTTGATATGGTGGCCCGCCCATCCATCAATCCCTCCTCCATCCCATCCATCCATCCACTTGAAGTTCATCTTTAAAAACATTATCCACGTTGTGGTGCCTAAGTTCATTTGTAGCATTTAAACGGAAAAATTACACAACTTGTAGCTTTGTTTTATTTGATATTTTTAATTATCTTTTGGTTTTTGTCCATAATGTGAAATTATGGACTTAAGAAGTTTGGGAGAAATGCGAAAAGTCTGTCGTTTTATCCATCACTCTGTCAGTCCATCACAGCAACAACAGACACAAATGTAAAATAAATAGTTGTTTGAAATGAATTATCAGTCAAGTAGTGTAGTTCATTATTTTAACAAACTTGATGCATGATATTACCATAGAATCTTCCGTCACAGTTGTGCACTTTGTAGTCAATATACAGCGGCTTAGGACACAGCTCATTCAATCAAAACTGAAACGGAACAATCTGTTTGTAAAAACATTACAAAAATGTAACTTTCAGAGGAAGATAAATTATTCCTGGAATACAAATTTACTCATATTGTAGATTTTGGTCATGCCGCCTCACTCTGTTTCTAGCTTCAGTTTTCCAGCTAAGAGAGGTTTGGCACAGTCATTAAGTTCTCATGAGTGGAATCCCTTTAAGCAGGCTTCAAGTTCTTACACGTGGCGCTTAACTGACAGGTAGCAGTGTTCAGTCCTGATCGCCTCGTAGCTCCACTGAAGCATGCACACGCCCAGACCCTTTGGCAGGTGATGTGAGCTGGGCTTGGTCGTGCTTGACTCAGCCTAGCAGCTCGAGTCATGTTACTCGCTCCCCTCGCCAGCCTGACGGAGTGTCACAGAAATGAGAGGCTGACACTCTTAACTGTGCCTGGAAGGTGTTTGGAGTGAGTCAGCCCATAATAATAACTCAATTTAACTCTTTCAAGATGTCAGTATGTGTGCTGAATGTTCAGATCGGATTTCAGATCTTATTTTTGCTCATTTTTACCTAAATACTGTAGTGGATGAAGGTTTTTGTACACTTCATATAATGTGTTAAATACTATATACTTAAAACTAAAAACTACGTATATAAATGTATATTATCTTCTGTGTCAAATCAACCATATTTTAGAAACTTCCCTTGCTGAAATTTTTGACTTTAATATTTTTACAAACATTAATAGTCATGAAAGCCAAAATATTAAATGCAATGGATGGATATTTAGGGAGTAATCCACTACGGCGGGTCAAAAGAAAAATTTTCTCCTGAGATTTGGAGCCAAATTAAAGCTCTGCGAAAATGATTTTTAAAAAGACGGCAGCATTATTTTATTTTTACACATAGATGGGTAGGTCTGTTAGTAAATTCTGTTGACTAAGGCTGCGTTCACACTTGTAATTTGCTTGGTTTGGTTCGTTTGGTCCGGAACCAAAAAACTAAACGTATAGTCCTGGTCCGCTTAGCGTTCACACTGGCATTATTAACAGCGAACCTTAAGTTACTGAACCAAAGGCATTGGGATACGGTCACAACCTGATTGGTCGGCTTTTATGACGTATATTTTGTGACGGAGTTTGCTTACCGAACATTCAAAACAATGTTGTGTACTGGATTAAACGCCATCATTTTACGCGTGTACATATAGTTTTATTTTTACCAGCTGAGAACTCACGAAGAGCTCATAAAATGTTCAAAACATTCAAAACGGCACCAGGATTTCCTCCGTTGTGTGCAGAAACAAATAATGGTGAGGTACTTTACCTCCTCGTTGCTCCACGTTTGCTCCGATCTTCCCGCGTCGTCAAATCAGCTGACTTGTAGCGTCGCATCTTGTGACATCACGTCCTGTTTTTGGTTCGTTTACATGTCTTTGGTCCGTGTTGCGTTCATATATCAATCGAACCGCACCAGAGTTCGTTTGGAAGCGGACCGAGACCCATCTTTTTAGCGGTCTCGGTCCGCTTGTTTGGTGCGCAGCAGGGTTCAGATGGCAGCGTTCACATATGTTCAAACGAACCGCACTAACTGAGCAATCGAACCAGGGTTCGTTTTAATCGAACCAAACATGACAAGTGTGAACGCACCCTTAAGCAATCCTTGTTACATTATATGCCAATTGTGACATTTCAAAAATGGGAGGGGGAGCAATTTTCATGCTTTTTACCCAAGGTTTGCATGCCTGCAACTCAAGAAGTATTAAAGGTATCTTAATGTCCTTTTAGGATTTGGTTCTTGGCAAACCTTTCTTTGCAAATCTTCATTTTTAAGGCTCTATTTGGTTCAATCCCAGAGATCTAGGGATCTCAATGTGGCTCTATGATTAAATTGTACACATTTTTTAGTGGTCAAACCAAAAACCAAGCTAATTTATTTTTAAAGAGGAATGTCTGAAGACCAAATCATGTGGAAACTAGAACTAGAATTAAATATTCTGAATATCAAACTGTTGTCTGTAGAAAAACTACAGAAAATGTGGGATGTGAAGTAAAAATTATTTTTAAAACCACATTTGGTTTAAAATGCTATGATGATTCAGAGACTTATTTTTTTTGCTCTTTCACCTACATCAATGAAGGTTTTTGTTTAAATCATGCATGTTCAAAAGTAAAAATCGATAAATAATTGAAGCAATTATAAATGTTGGTTAATAAATGAACAATTTGATTAAAAAAAAAATCTGTTTGCTTATCCGTTTACCACTGAACCAAGAGGCAGCACCCGATCTGTTGTCAGTTATTGTGCTGATGTTACTGTAACTGTCAACCAGTGTCAAGCATTTTATGTGTAAGGTATCAACAAGGTAACGCATGTAGATATACCGAAATACAAGACTACACCGTCTGAACAATTGGATCTGATGGATCAATCCAGTCAAGGTGTTCTCCGAGAACTTGTGGCTGGCTAATTAGGTAATTAACCAGCATCGAGTGGACCCTAGTTCATTGTTAACTAGCTTTTGGTGTCCAGTGAAGCAGCGGTGGGAATTAAAAGAACAACTTCCTACCGATGGCCCTCAGGGACTGTCTATCCCTTTCCCCTCAAGGACACATTTCCCTGTCCTCTCACGTTTCAGTTGGGATGGAGGGGGTGAGATCAGGCACTGGAAAACGAGGAGAGTTACGGAGGTGTAGGAGAACAGGACGGTTTGTTCAAGGAGAGCAGCAGTGACCTGGTTTATTTCCTCTACCAGCCCAATATCCATGGGATTTTCATTTCCTCTAAAATGGGATTGAAGGAGAGAGATTTATTTTTAGGTCTCGCTCCAAGACAGGGATTTTTCGAGCAAAAATGGATCTTTCTTTTTTATTCCAAGAGGCCTACATTGTCATTTGCATTTCCAAATACATTGCATTACGCGGAGATGAACGTATTGCAGAATGAGCCTCTCATGTAAACCAAATGTTGTGCTTGGCTTGTTCACCAAGTTTAACATCTGCTGAATCCACTGTTCCAAAAACAATGAGCAGTGACGCGCTGTATGACACTCATCCTGTCAGTAGGTATTCGGTTGTTCCAACCATTAAGGGATCATTTGATGGAAATGACCACTTCTTCATCAAATTTAGAATATTTTAAATTAGGGAGATAAATTGAGGGGCCATTTTCAACTAAAAATGTGAAACTTTGAGTTTTGAAAATGAAATGCAAACATTTGAAAATGGGTTTCGAAGTGCATGGCATGAAAAATACATTGTTTTCCGTGTGAAAGGAACATCGTTTTTACAATACGTTTTCGTCTGTATGCAAAAAATGCAAGGCAAAAAAACTTTTCTTTTTTTTTTTTTTTACTACATCTTTGTTGTGTAAATGTACCTTTTTAGAGATGTAACATCTCCATTGTATAGACATTTTTTTGTTGTTGTGGGGGAAAAAAATGCATAGAAATAATTGATGCTTGGTGTGTTTATGATCATTTTTGTAAAAATTAGTAGCTCTTTGCTTGAATTTGTGTGAACTGTCTCCTGACCCCATGTTTTCAAATGCATACGTTGCACAGCTCTTTGGTATTAGACCTCTTATGGTGTCTTTGTATGCCCTCAAATTGTTAATCTTATGCCAATACATTGCATTTACATCGTTTGTTTTTTTTTTTGTCATCAATGGACCTTAATCAGACAAATTACAGAAGCTGATTTAGTCGCATTGACAACTAAATGAAAAACACTTAAAAATTATGGAAAGATTGCCAATTTTTGTCTTCAAGAAAATCTTTCACAATCATTGGTCAGTGTGATGTTCACTTTGCAACGAAGTTCTGGCAGCATCAGAAAAATGAGCTTCGACAGCTTTCAACGCTTTGATGGGTACCAGAGTCTACAATGCGTATCATACACTCCGATAAGACTGCTGATGTTGCACAAGCAATGATCCTAAAAATATGACTTTTAAAAACCATATACCAGCCTAATTATACAGGGCTGTACCGACTAGTAAGCAGAAATCTGTAGTTCTTCACATCCCTGTGCCTCAAGTTTAAGTCCTCTCGTCTAGTTGTTAGATAATGTAGCTGAAGAGACTCTACACACCGGCTGTCACAAGAGCTCTTGTGTGTCGGGTCATGTGCAGCAGCGAAGGACTCCTGTAAGCTGCCTCTGGCGAAACGTAATACCGTTACCTTCTTACACGGATCCCTACTTGAGGTTTAATAGGCTTGCTTGAAAGTTGCCCTGCACTACTTTGGTTTCAGGAATCGAGTATCGCTTGATATGTACAGGTGCTGCTCTGTGTGTTTGTTGCTGGTTCTCCCAACCCCCCCGGTCTCCCCTCCGAGAGCTGGCTCTTTGAAGCACGCACCAGCTGACCATGCCAAATCAGCAAATGTGTGCTGTGGGGGTTGCGGAGAGGGTCCGTGTACATGTGTGCCCACCACCCAGTGTATTGTAAGGCACCAGGCTCAGCTTGCTACAGATTGTGAAGGATCAGCGTGTATGTGTGTATAAAGGGCTTGTTTATGCTCTGATATACATGAATATGCATGTCACAGATCCAGTGTGTAATTGTATCACTGAATTCAAAATGCAAACAAGTTCAGACCTTGCTAGAACCTTTAATATGGCTGCGCCAACCTCACAGTTGCTGTGTGTGTGTGTGTGTGTGTGTGTGTGTGTGAGTGTCCCTTTCACAAAGCTGCTTTTTTTTCTCTTTTCACAAGGTTTCTTCTAGGTAAGGAGTTCACAAACCCCCAGGGGTTCTTGATGGATCTACTGGGTGTTTTTTGAGATTGCGTTAACTTTTTTTTTCATAAAAATGCCTTTTAAATTCTTCCAAAACAATGCAGCTGGATATGCTACAGGGGTATAAACACAAAGCCACTGGATACATGAGAGATGAATATCAGATAGAACAACAAAAAATGTAAAAGACCTAAATGGCGTAGCCTAGTAGTTGCAGGGTTTATGAATGCCCTGCTCTTGGGGAACTCTACCTCTGAAAAGCGAATGGTACATACAATCTGTGTACTCGTCTTGTCAGTTCTGCCTGCGAACACCCACGAGTCCTACAGTAGAGCTCACGCTTTTAACTGAGGGGATTTATCCAGGATGTGTGTATTTCTACAGTGCAATGAAAAGCTTGGAGTCTTCAGTCCAAATAAAGGACGGATTATCAGCCTGTGCCACAAATCAGTTTATATGCTGTTAGGCTGCATTGCAGATGGTAGCTTAACTTGTAACAGGCTTTCAGCTAAATCAGATATTCTGAAATGGAAAACATACCAAGAGTACTGCTTGTTTTTTTTTTTAAAGGGATGTGTGGTCTGGTGCCTGAGATATTTTTGTAATATACCCAAGCAGTGTTTACCACTCAGCCAATGAAGTGATCATTAAATGTGTCATGGGGGTGTATTTAACGTTTAAAAAAAAAAAAAAGCCATGCGGTACCCGTAGAGATCTTGGGTGTTTGTTACATTGCGCCGTTGAGTGAGCTCAGTATTTCATCACGTATTGTTGGAAGACAATGTGCCATTACATCCATTCCCTAATAAATGTGTTGTATCTTCCAGGCACGCATCAAATTCCCCATCGACTATCCATACTCGCCTCCTGCCTTCAGATTCCTCACCAAGATGTGGCATCCCAACATCTATGAGGTTAGCCCACACCAACCCCATCAAACTGCAGTCTAATCAGAGTTGGCTTTCATTAAAATAACATATGAACTCCATTTAATTAAACACAAAATATAATACTTATTCATTATGAATGTTTCCTTTTTTTTGTTGTTTAAAAAAAAATGAATTTAGGAATTTACTAATTTGACCATCATAATTGATTTGGCATCGGTATGTTTTATATATATATATATATATATATATATATATATATTTATATATATATTTATATAAAACAAAGACTGGTTGTAATGTATTTCTAGGTCACTAATCCAGTTTTTATATGGCGCTTTATACAGTAAAAATTGCTTCAAAGCAGCTTTTCAATAAAAATCGGTGTACAATGATAAATATATTTTCAATTCAGTTTTAATGCTGGTAATATTTTTTTATTTTTATGAATGAGGGAAAATTTGAGACTTTAGAACTGCAAAAATGAAGAAAGAAAATTAAAGCTGAATTCAGTAAATTAATGAATCTTATCTCTTTCTCCGCCGTTATAATATAGGGGGCGCTATTACGCATATTCTGAAAGAGTATAGAATCTCTGGATCAAAACAGACAAAAGCAGCTTTTTGTTGAAAATGTTGCTTTTTTTTATGAAACCCATGTTGAAGTGTTGATTTAAACAAAACAAAAAAATGTAGAGCTAGAATAAAACGCTTTTATGTTTTTGTTTTTTTGTTTAAAAGCTCTGGCTCTGTTCGTTCTTTTAATACATTGCATGTTCAGATAAAATGTTGGCTGTGGCTGGCAATTGTTTTCTAAATGTTGGTAGGGAAAATGATTATTATTTTTATGTATTTTATTTTTTTTAAATCTATAAATTGTGCACAATTTATGCTTTGACAGCCCTTTTAACATTATTTCAGAACGGCGACGTATGCATTTCCATACTGCACCCACCAGTGGACGATCCCCAGAGCGGTGAACTGCCATCAGAGAGGTGGAACCCAACACAGAACGTGAGGTACAGCATACTCTCCTATATAACTTTTTATTTTATTTATTTTTAACAAAATTCAACTAAAATTAGACCATTATCTGCCTTAAATTCTTAATCAAAACTCTGTCTGAATGTTGTGATTGTTTTAGCAATGCCACTTCGTCTCAGTTCACCTCAATCAATAATTAAGCCAAACAGCCGTAATTGGTTTTATTCAATCAGCTGATATCTGCTTCCCTTTCAGAACGATCTTATTGAGCGTTATCTCGTTGCTGAATGAGCCCAACACCTTCTCGCCAGCCAACGTGGATGCCTCCGTCATGTACCGCAAATGGAGAGACAGTAAGGGGAAAGACCGCGAGTATACGGAGATCATCAGGTTTGAGAATCCCTTTCACTTATTTGCAGTCATGTTTAGACATATTTGCATGCATAAAACTGTATTTTGTGGGTCTCACACAACTACATGGTTTGGTCCTGGTTTACAGGAAACAGGTTTTAGCCACCAAAGCCGACGCAGACCGGGACGGGGTCAAAGTACCCACCACACTTGCGGAATACTGCGTCCGTACCCGCGCCCCACCGACCGACGAGGGCACTACCTTATTCTACGATGACTACTACGATGATGAGGATTTAGATGATGATGATGATGAAGGCGGGGGCTGTTGCTATGATGAAGATGACTCTGGGACGGAGGACTCTTGACAACCGTGGCTGAAGCTTTCCGAACTCTTCACTTCTGGTTTTCCATTTGGTTTCATAGCTTTTAAATCAAGTCAAAATGGAATAAGTCACAAAGGGCAAGAGATGATTTGCGCAGGGTTTATTGATCCCGATGAACTGTTTTTGTACTTCTGTTAGAGTGGCAACGAACAGTTGCCGTCAACTCTAAACCCAGACGCTTTGAGGGTTTGTTTTTTATTTCTTATATTTTGTTTAGTCTGTTTTTGGGGGGGCAGGTTGGGTTCAACCAATCAGTGCGAAACAGTCCAACTAATGTTTATTTGATCCTTGATAAACAACTTGCCTTTCAAAGGCACCTGATCTCAGGTTTTCAATTTCTGTGATTTAACATTTATTGCCGTCTTGAGTGGGGGGGGGGGGTAGCTAATACACATTCTCAGGGCTACTTATTTCTTGAAGCACAATGCTTCTGTAGCCACGGACTGAGCAAGATTCTCAGATAAATGTTCTCCAGAAGAGGACCTCGGCAAGGCGTTTGATAAATTGATGCATTGCATACAGTTCACACCATTCTAAGCTTTGTTTTCCTATTGGACTTTAATTTTACCCACAAACAAACCTTCATTTGTGTTCTGTTTTTGATTTAATGGGGTAGTTTGACTCTCTTGAGTTTGAATCTTTGCTATATTTAGCTACCCTTTGACATTTGAGGGTATTTTAGTTATTCTGTATATCCTTATTCATTTTAAAGCTTTGTGGTGACTCTTTATTTGGAACCTAAAATCCTCCTCAGGAAAATGGACACGCGACATTGCTGTGTTTGTGGCTCACCTTTTGACCCCAACAGACTCTTTCAATCCGTTCAACAGATTCATATGCACAAAGGGGTATTTTAGGCAACTTTCCCTTCTTGTTTGTACCTTTTTTTTTTTTTTTTTTCTTTTTTTTTCGTATGCTTTGTAAATCTATTTAAAGTCTGAATAAAGGTCTTTATTAAAATCCCTTTAATTCAATTGTCGATCAATAAACAAACAAATAATAGAATCCAATAAATGTAATGGAAGAAATAAGAGCAGCTGTATATGGTGCCACTGTGCCAACCAATTTTGCCACTAGAGGGCAGCAGCAGACTTATTGTTATTGAATTGTTACATTTATCAGCCTAGTCTAAATATATCTAATAGGTTATGCTTTGTACCTATCTACTTAATTTCTTTCAAAATTGAGTGCTTGATTTAGTGTTTCTGCATTTAAATTGAAACGGCACAGTTAAGTAATTCCATTATATACTATATATATTTGAGTGAGCCAACATGGATTGTGAAAGGCCTGATGGTAGTCCAAAATCATTTCCATCAGTATGCTTACAATGTAATTTCCTTGTACTTATGAAGTTAAAGCACCATACTAAAGAGCAAGGGAGGAAAAGGCTTATGTTAGACAGCCATTCCAAAAGCTAAAGGGATGTGAAGGACTAATTTGCATTTAAAAGGCATAAATCTTGATCATAGGTGGTAGACCTCTCATGGAATTAATGGAGTTTCGCATACACGCCACATGCCAAGATCAATTGACCCTTCCCGGCAGTTTGATTGACAGGTGATCTGACCAATCATAACCCCGAATCTGCCATTTTGTCTGACAAAGCAGTCAGGGAAGTTAGTAGATTAATGTTAGTGAACTTGAACTTCAAAAATTGTGTAGTCACGTCTTTCCGCTGTTGAAAGAAAATTCCTTCTGATGTTCATTCATGTTTATTTGATGCTACAAATGAACTAGTATGAAGAGATGATCGGTTCACGAGCCGCTTGAACTGAGGAGCTACAGCGATCTGTCACGACACATTAAAGAGACACTATACGCTATTTGTTTAAACTTCTTTAAATTGCAATATTTTAAATATGAAACCGTTTCATATCAAAAGTAACCTGCTCTGTCTTGTCTGTCGACGTGTTGTCAGTGTCCTCTTTGCTCCGTGATGTATTTTTCACTCTGTGAGAACATGATGTGTGGCGTGAGAGCGCGTGACTTGTCGGACATAGCAATAAAGTCTTTGTGAAGGATCTATTATAAAGGGCCTTTGTCAAGATGTCACTGGAGTTTTGTTCCTCAATTATGACGTCGGCAAACATGGCTTAAGCTCAGTTAAACAAATTGCAACATTAAATAAAAAATAAATAAATAATGGACCAGAATAAAAAACTAAAAATACTCTGGAAAAACTCGTATTTTATGACCGCAATCTCTACTGGATTAAAAACCCTTATCCAGTAATCATAAATGATTTGAGAACTCGTGTAAATTTGTGCATTGGTCAAATGATGTAAAACCTTTTAGCTTATCTTGTCTCAAGTCATTCTAAAGATCATCTTTTATGCTCATCAAAGAAGTTCATACAGGTTTGAAACAACTTGAGGGTAGGTAAATGATGACAGAATTGTCATTTTTGCCCTTTAATGCTTCTTTATAGGCAGATCTACTGTATTCGAAGCATCCTTAACCCATCATAACAGGGTCTTGCCCTCCAGACAGGAGTGTTCTTCTCACCCACTCTTCGGCTGTTACATATTGGCGGGTCGAGCGATTCAGACAAGAGGGTGATGGGAAAGACTTGAAGTCTCCCAGGAGGGTATGCGAGTGTTGCTGTCGCCAAGGAAACCAATGACGGTGAATGGAGTTTAACAATAAACCCTACTGTGAAATGAGTGAGTGGTGTTTATTCTCTTCCTTTCTCCCCACACCTTTCATTTGTCAAAGAACATAAATGAGTCCATGTGAGCCATACAAAGCTTGTTAGAACACTAAGGACTCTTGGCTTTTAGGCTGTCCAACTGTGACCTTTTTTTTTCTTTTTCTAGGTTTTCTCGTTATTCCTGATATTTATTTCTGTCCTCTATAGTCAGCTATCCAACCAAACTCTTAAAATAGATGCACAGTGTGACTGGGTAATGGCATTTCACATGAGTTTGTACTGAATTTGCTGAACAAACTTCTGTGGAAGAATGTACTGGTAATTTTTGTCTCATTGTGATTATAGGAAATAGTGTTTTCTTTAACTTCAAAAAGGACACAAAAGTGCCATAAAAGTTTGAAACGTCTTCCATGCAACTCATTCGCTACCCAGATAACACAAGTACATCTGCAAGATGTCTGGAAAGCATCTGCTGCTTACAAACATCTGATAGACGTCTTTAAAATGTCAGTTTACAAATCATGAACATCTTAAAGACATCTTCCAAACGTCTATTTGACATCTGACAGGAAACGTCCTATAGACGTGTTGCAGATGAGCAAACATAAAAAATACGTCTTCCAGACGTAAACACGCATCAAATAGACATCTCCGAGATGTATGTGCTATCAGGGTATATTCCATGTCTTTGGAAATCATGCAATAGGTTTGTTTGGGAAAACCGCTGAGACTGAATCACTGAGTCAGTAAGTTGAACTGCACCAATTTGGGCTGCTCTCTCAGATTTTGCAACCTCCCATTTAAACAGTGTGCAGGACAGTTCGATAGCGAAAAATGCTAAATATCATCATACCTGCATCATATTCATGTGTGGTTTGAGGCTTTATTAACGTCCCTAGCCCTACCGTAAACCTATAAAACAATGCAAATGTTGGTAGCACAATCTGTTGGTAGCATTTTTCGTCAGAACACCGGATCCTTTCGGTTTTGTGAACCAATTCATTGAAAAAATTGGAACGTTTTAATCACAAAATGGACATACTTTTCTCAATAAGCTGTATGGTCTGATATCAATATTTTCATAAAATAAAAACTTAAGTTTGGTTCTGTTTCTCACACAAATATCATATTGCTTCAGACTTTAAATATAGCGCATGAATCATGAGAAATTTACTTTTGTTCTTTTATATCATTTTTTGAAGGCTCCAATTCCACGGAACTCCGTCATACAGGGATGACGCTAGTAAATAATGACAATTTTTATTTTCGTGTGAGAGTACATGTCCATAACTCTATATTTTATTCTCTATTCTTGGAGCCCCACAGCATCACCTCGGGGTTTCTTTCCTCTCAGGTCACTATTTGGAACCTGTTCTATTTCTGCTCCTGTAAAAATCTATTTGTTGCCATAGATATGGCAAGGTCTCCAGGGAAACCAATGGCCAGATCGCGGCAGAAGATAGGCAAGTGATTTAAATTAAATTAAGTCAAGTGCTTTTGTGCTCCACTGACTTCACTTTTTCAGAACAGTCAATTTTAGCAATGACTGAGCAACTAACAAGCGATGATGGTGTACTTATTTTGTACATCCTATTCTGTGAGAACAGATTTAATCAACTTCAACAATTACTGTCTGATTGAAGGCTACTTACTGTTGCTATTGCGAAAGCTAATTATATGAACAAATTATGACAATGTGCAGGAAATAATTAATCATAAAGATTTGAACGATTCTGGTAATGCAAACATTTCAGATTCAGAAAGTAATCAGTAGAATATATTAATAAATAACTATAAATTAAAAATAAATGTAGAATTCAAGACAAAATATTATACATACTGACTTCAATGACCTTTAAAATTGGCAATGGCTATGTCTTAAGGTAAATGTGAATTATAATTTTAAACATCACTCAAAACGCTGTCACATGAACAACCAGGAACACTAATCAGAAGTCTCGTACCTTGACCATTCTTGTTGGTTTCCATTGGTGGATGTAATTGAGTACTTGAGTCAAAGTACAGATACTCTAATAAAATATTACTCGAGTAAAATTACAAAAGTACTTGATTTTCTAATGTACTTAATCATTAAAATTATCGATATTTATGATCAATATTTAATAATTTTATATTATATATTTTATATACTGCTAAAAATAGTTGCCTTCTGGTTGGAGAGTCGGACTTGTAACCCAAGTTCGAGTCTCAGTACCGGCAGGAAATGTAAGTGGTGAGAATGAATGAACAGTACTCTCATTACTCACCCTTGAGCAAGACACCAAACCCCCAATCACTCTCCAGGCTCTGCAGCAGACATGGCTGCCCACTGCTCTGGGTGTGTGTGTGTGCACATGGATAGGTGGACAAATTCCAAGTATGGGACACCAAACTTGGCCATACGTCACTTTCAATACCTGGGGGAGGCGGGGTTGTTGGGTCTGACATCAGTTGTCAAGTAGTCAGCACTAGTTAGTTATGGATTAGTGAATGCAGATACATAATTGATCTGCAAGTTTTTTGTTTTTTTGTTTGGTTTTACCAAAACTTGTCATACACGATCAAAAGTGTGTTGATAAATAATATAAAAACAGACCTTTAATAGTGAAAAATTCATATTTTAAGAACGTGCAAAATCAAACATACTAGCTCGACTAGTCATGCTCACAACTCGAGCTTGGCTTATTTTGAGTCTGACTTGTGAAGACTCGCTCTGACCGGATCAAGTCGGAAAGTTGTTGACTCGAGAACAGCTGGAATCGGATCGCGAATGAATCGTTCAGTGCAATCTGCGAAGCGATTTTACGGGTTCATTGAAAAGAATCAGCTCGTTCAAGAATCGGATTGCGTCTTGGAGCAGATGACGATTTCTTCAGTTTAAAATAACGAGGAAACGATTCATGTTTTTATGAATGCAGTGGAGTAAATATACGATATTATGCTTTGGAATGTAGTGAAGTAACAGTAAATGTTTTTAAAAATAAAAATACTCCAGTACAGATACTTGAAAAATGTACTTGAGTACAGTAACGATGTAAAAAAAACTTGGTTACTCGCTGTACACTGATTTCCGGCGTGAAAGTGACACCTTGCGGTTCAGTGAGTCAGATAAATTCTGCAAACAAAAACTTTTTTGTTTTTTATTCGTTAAAAAGAAAGTCATTCATTCGGTAATAGACTCTTTTCACATGTCCGGGTTTCTCGAAGCGGAAGTCATCATAGTTGGGTAAAATTCTATGACAGATATTTTTTGTGGCGCCATTTTCTCAAATAAAAAAAGAAAAACCGTGTTTTCACAACTTTCCAAAAGAGGGAAGAAAATAGAGATAATGTAAAAATGTTCATTTCTGATATCATGAATGTGATTGTTACTAGTAAGAAAGTCGTTTTAGATATCAGAAATTATATTGATATCAGGAATTCATTTTCAGATATCAGAAATGAATATTTTTACTAGCAGTAATTCAATTGTTGATATCAAGAATAGACATTTGCACCAGTAACAATGTAATTGTTGATATCAGAAATTTGCATTTTTACTAGTAAGAATTTTATTCCTGAAATGTGAAAGTGGAATTTCAACCAGTAAGAAATTAATTCTTGATATCAACAATTGAATTTGAATGGCAGTCTATGGTGAGATTTCACTAGTAAAAATACAATTACAGACATCAAGAATTATAGTTTATACTAGTGGAAATTGAATTGTTGATATCAAGAATTAACATTTTAACTAGTGAAAATGTAATTGTTGATGTCACAAGTTCATGTCCTGAAAATGAATAAAAGTCAAAACGGCTTGCCATATTCAGGTGTTTGTTTATTTGTTTGTTTTACTGTTCTGGGCAGGTTCTCCGTTTCCAATAAACCCAACTTGACTTTTCAGGAACTGCAACATATCCTTATAACGATATTTGAAAGAATAATCTTTAAATCAAACAGGCACAGGACGCTATGTGTTTTTTAAACCCCGCATTTAGCCCCGATTGTTTTCAGTCCTCGGCTTCGCTGAATCGATACATCTCCAATCGGAAGAGCATCGTTTCTTCTGATTGGCTCGTTCAGGCGCGCGTGTCTGCAGTGGGACTATATAAGCGCAACAGGCGACCTGCGGATCTGAACCTCTCTCACCACAGGCTGGGGAAAAGACCGCACACAGACTAATGAACACTGAAGTGCCCGTAAAGGTGAATACTGAGTGAGGATTCGCAAGGAAGAGGAAAATCATTAACAAATCCAGTGAGTAACTTACTTCTAATAAATAAAGTTTACTTTTCTTGAACTTCATTGTAATTAAGAATTGGATTATTTGATATCTAAGCTATGTATTAGAATTAGAAATGACTGATTTTTTTTTTAAAAAACGATGCATTTAGGCATTTAAGAAATTCTTTCATATTGAAACTCATCATGAGGTGTTCTCTTTGTCTTGTTTTCCAGTAAATTATTGTTATGCTTAAATCCTTTTTTGTGGGTTCAGTACAAGTACATTTGATACAACTCTCACCACCTGGTATTTTCTTTTGTGGAGGAAAAGCTGGTGGATGTTACATATTTTGAATTAAACAAAAAGATTGAGGTTATGTAATTTTGGTTTTTAAACGCCACAGACAACAAAGTCAGTTTTTTCAGTTAATTCTGTTTAATTTTGCTGTAGTGAGTATTTGTCAGAGAAGTTGAACTCTGAATCAGAGAAACCATCAGTGGAACTTGTTGCTATTCCTGTGCATTCTGTCTCAGTTTGGATGTTTGATAAATACGAATAATTAAAGTTATTGTTCAGTCACGTTTGCATTGATCCTTTTGTTTTTGTTTTTTTGGCAAGACTAAATCTACCTAAATTAGTTGTTCTCAATTCCTGTCCGAAGTACCCCAGACTACACCTTTCGGATGTCGCTTTATCTGTCGAGCCCAGTGAAGGTCTTTTCAGCTTCTCTTGAGCTGATGATATTAATCAGGTGTTACAAAATGTCCAGTGATTGGATTCTCCAGGACCAGGACTGAGAACAATAAAGGGGAAAAAAATTTCATCTGCATGGTGCCAGAAAAAATGTCAGACAGAAATGTTTCTTCAGTTTTCTTTGTCTACAGTCATAGAGTCATTTTTCAAATATCATTATATTTGTTTGATCTATATTTGTTGATCTTGATATTCCTTTTATCAGATAATTTGTTTTGAATGCCATATCACACCAAGTGTACACTTTAAATGAGCTTCATGTGCTAGCATGGCATGTGGTTTTATTCTTTAGTCAAGAAGTCAAGAGGCTTGAACCTCCACCCACCTCACAAAAAAAAAACGAGGCATCTTAATCTGTTGTCACCTAGTGTAAGATGCTCAGAAACAGAATGATCGTATTTGTCTGAGGAGATAACCACAGCTACAGTGTGCAGCTTAAATACTTTGCAACTTAATTAACTTTGCAATATACTGCAACCCTCAAAGTCCCCCTTGAAAATGACTGTATATGTCACCCTACTACATTACATACAATTGCTCGTGATATGATCATACACGGTTGTTGTTGTAATGGTAAATGGTAAGGTATTATTAGCTGTGCTCAGTGCTGAACGTTTTGTTGATTGTTACAGGCGACAGTACATCACCCAGTGGGATAAGCCCAGAGGGATCATGTGGGTTCTGGAGAAGATCCGGGACTCAGTTGAAACAAATGTGCTCCGGCAAGGAGAGGCAGGTGACAAGGGGAAGGCGCCTGTCTATAGCAATGTCCTCACACCCGATAAGATTCCAGATTTCTTCATCCCTCCAAAGCTCGTGAGCTGCCCACCAGAGACCGAAACGTCTGACGTCAAGTCCAAAGAAAGTCTGAGACCCTCAACGTCTGAGCAAACCATCAGCAACAAGAAGATCAGCAGCCCTCGTAGCCCACGATTGGTCAGCAAGTTGGCAGGAGACACCAAGAAC
This sequence comes from Zacco platypus, assembly GCA_038088235.1. Classification (NCBI taxonomy): domain Eukaryota; kingdom Metazoa; phylum Chordata; class Actinopteri; order Cypriniformes; family Xenocyprididae; genus Zacco; species Zacco platypus. The sequence continues at coordinate 39,641,084 of CM076086.1, read as the reverse complement.
CTGCTTAGAGCGGCAAACCGCCACATTATTCAGATCGAGAGTGCGGACGATGTTGTAGCAGGTGACACAAACGCCGACCCTCAATCCCAGACCGCCATGTCACTTCCTTACATTCCAAAGACTCAGACTTCTTATGGCTTTGCTACATTGATGGAGAGTCCCCACACCCGGAGAAAAGAATCCCTGTTCCACTGTGACCACACCAGCCCAGTAACGTCACCCAACACCCAACGCAAGTCCCAAAGCAAGAGCAGCAATGAGGGGAATCACCTCAACCCTCCTGACTTCAACACCTCTCACATAAACCCCTACCGATACTTTAGCGGGGGCGAGAGTGACACTTGCTCTTCGGCAGAATCCTCCCCGTTCAGTTCGCCACTGCTCTCTCGTTCCGCCTCCTTACTCAAGATCTTCACCCATGAGACACAAGCCAAGGTCGCAAAAGGCAAGCGAACATTTGCCAGGCATAGTTCCTTATCCACAGACGAGTGCAGCTCGGCGGAGCCCAGCCCTAACGTTCCTAGACGGAGCCACTGTTCCTCCTTGCAAGGTGGTGGAGCTCTGGACCATCTTCATGGCGCGGACCGTCAACACAAAGAGCACACCATCAACATGCACAAAGGAGGCACCGTCCGACTTTGTTCAGACTATGATACGGGTACAACCCGCCTGCGAATCCGCATTATGGCGGCAGAGGACCTGTATGATCCCATGTTTGACATTAAGAGCATCAACTGTTGCGTGTCGCTCTACCTCAATCCGGGCAAGTTGCAGAAGCAGAGGAGCACGATAATCAAGAACAGCCGCAACCCCGTCTTCAACGAGGACTTCTTTTTTGATTCGGTGACTTCGGCTCAGGTTAAGATCCTAGCTTTGAAGATCAAGGTTGTGAATAAAGGCACTAGCCTGAAAAGAGACATGCTGTTAGGTGAAAGGGAGGTCCCTTTGTGCAAGCTCTTATCTGGATTTTAGGCCTTCAGAATGGGACACTGGGACACTGTCTTCAAAGGTGGAAAAGGTCTTCTGTACTATTTGCTTTCACGAAGCCTGATATGGTGGTTGAATTAGTATTCACAAATTCTGGAAAAAAAATAAAACACCACCTGCTCAAGACCAATATATGCGTAATTTGCAAGTGGGATGGGGGGGACATGTCTCCAACACTTTTTCCCAGGGTTGATATTGTCCCCACCCCTTTTTGAAACATTATGTGGCACGGATATACCTAATACAAAGTAAACATCTCCTGTTGACTATCAAAGTATTAATTTCATTTGTTTATGTTAAATAAGAGGTGATGTGGCACTGGAATGTGGAATGTGGTTCAGTCTTCTTACAGACGAGCGCTTTAATCTTTTGCTTAATGCTATTGTGGAGACTCTCTAGTCGTTCCAGTTCCATGACAAAACAAAATGCACATGTCCCTGCTATTGATATACAATCATGATGATGAACGTCTTTGGTTTTAATGAGAAATTAAAAATAACAACTATACTAGGGTGGATTAGAACCCAGAACCTTTGAAACGCTGAACAAAAATTCTACCACCAGACTGTTAGGACATCACCTGCAGACTGAGTATTTGTTCACTGAAGAACAGACTCTCGGGACAAAATATAGTAGACGTAGGATGAAGCGACCAAATTAAGCACAAGTTCTATGTCGATAAATGAAACTCAATGCATTATTCAGATTGATTTCTAGAAACTGAAATGTCATTTTTTGTAAATTTCTGATAGAGCCTGAGCAACCCAACACACCCACGTTTTAAAACCAAGTTACGCCAATGAAGATTAAGGTATTAGCATGGCTATGAATTTGTTGCCTGTAAATATAGAAGAGTCTATATGACAAAGTCTTTTTATATGTTGCCTTCTATATTTTGGTTGTTCATTTAGCCTAATTAAAACCAAGCGTTTACCTTTTTGATTGTAAAGACTTTTTTCCACAGAGCCGCAGTCCTTTGAAGCTACACAATGGCCCTCTGTGCTAATGTTAGCTTTGATCCTGGATGCATCTGCTGTCTAATTTGAAGGATAAATAACCAGACTGAACAATCTCGCGTCACACTGCATGTGTTTGCGTAAACTTGTAAATGCGATGACGTATTCTTGCTACAATGTCATTTGGTGAAACCCAGAAGCCTTACTAAAGAGCGATTTTTGCATGTTTAGAATTCGCTCAAATTGGATCGTCGCTTGATTGAGTGTAATTATCTGTATCTATTTGTTGGATATCATATGAAATAAGAGTTCTGGCTTGGACTCTTTGTGAAAAGCCTTTTATGAAACAGGGTCCATATGAAACACTTTCTTTGAAAGTCTTTCCATGCACACTACTTACCCAGAGGAAAGTGAAATATCAACTAACGTTTGCGTTCTAGTAAGATTCGTATGCCAATCTATGCCACATTTAAAATATTTTCAATTCATATGGAAAGGAATCAGAAGTGTATATGCTGCATGTGTCGTTATGCAAATGAGTGATCTGAAGTGCAGTGTGTTTTTTCAACAGACAGAAAACATACTTGTGAATAAATATTACAAGTGGTCGAAATATGACATGAATATGATGTATGGGTGGATGGATGCAAGGATCTTTCTTTCTGACTCGAGATATTGTACTAGTAAAATCAGGAAAATGGCTATTACTTTATTGAAAGGAATATCTAGCCTTCTTTGATGAGTCATAATAAATTATACAAATTTAGTAAGCGTTTACTCCTTTCCTGGCTCCACTTTATAAATAAAGAGCAGAAAAGGCATCTTTGAGGTAATGAGCTGGCTAGTGCTCATTAAAATGGTTTTTAAAAAACAATCTAAAATGGCCCCATTGATACTAACTAATAGCTGGTTGTTACACAAGCCGTGCAGGGAATGGAAAGAACATCTCTAGATTTATGATCTGTGGATTGTGCGGTAATTATTTGAGTGCCAAAAGCATATGAAGCTTTTCATTTACATTCAGGTGTTTCATTAAGTCTTTAATTTCCTAAACCACTCGAATGCTGGAGTCTTCCTGTGTTAACAGGTGTACTTTGCAAAATGAAAAAAAGTGCCGATCCTACGTACTTGATGTAGAAGTGAACTGTTCACTTGGCGTTTAGTGTGATTTGTTCATAGTGGATCAACTCTGGTGTTTGTAACTTGTGTGCATGGATAATATTTTCACTGTGGTAATCAACAGTATAGTATATTTTGTGAGTGTGAGCTGTTTGATGGAAATTTCAGTGTACTTTTTTCTGCACCTCTGCATGGAAGTTCAACTGATGTGTATTTGTATCTTCGATGGACAGTTTTTTTTTTCTCTTAAGTTTGCAACTCATGAAAGAAATAAAAATAACAATACATTTGTGGCCTTTTTGAATTTTATTTCATTTTATTTGATCAACGCAATTCAGTTTTACTCCGTTGGTGCGTGTAGTATACTAGTAAGAAGGTTTAGACTCTTTGTCATTATTATTCACCACACATGATTTGAGGATATGCTTCATCTGTGGATAATGAATTTATAATAATGAAGAAAGGAAAATGTGCTTTTCAGAGCTGTCCACTCAAATCCAGATTTTAACAGATCCAGATAAATGATGTATTAAAATATTATTTATATTTCTCTTTAAAAAACACTGTTACTTTCAAAATGTTTTAGTGCAAAATGGTTAGTAAAAACCTTAACTGGAAAATATCATTCCTCCAATGTTATTTTCAATCAATATTTTTGTAAGAAACTTTTTTTCTTTGAAAATAAATTGGTTGCTATTTTTTCCCATAACAGTGTTTGGGTTGTACAGAGGCAAATATAAGTAAATATAATAAAATACTTGAGTCTTATATTCAAATAATTGTAAATATTAATAAAACCTATGTTCAAAAGAAAATTGTGTCAAATCTTTTATACGACAAGAATAAGCTCGTGACACCAGACAAAATTTATTCAATTCAATTATGATAGTTATACTTTAAATGAGACCTATGTAAGATTCACTTTTACATGATGTTTGAACCCACCCACACCTTTTTTTAAAAAATACGTTGTTCCGGATTTCCCCCTACGGTTACGTCACAGTAAGGACAAGCTCCGCCCATCACTGGTGAGGATCTGCGCCACATAAACATTACAAATGCTCTGTTTTTTAAGTGTACCAATGACCATAAAAGACACTGAGGACAGTGAAAGAATTTCATTTATGAAGGACATGTGCTGAAGAAATTAGGTAAAGCTTTTACCGAAAGTCTTTTTACGCCAGAAAGTTAACACTTATAAAGTTATTTGCCGTTGTGATTAGATATGGGTATCTGAGACTTTTCCTCTGTCCCCCAAAAAGAATTTGACCTCTATGCTATGAGAAGACAAAGTTTAATGCAGTACATGTCTATAGTCACCATGGGAACCCTTAACAGAAGTTTCTGAGGTTTCTAGAAAGGATTCTGAGCAAACCGAAATGTTCAAAGGGGGCTGAAAAGACCAGACATCTCTTTCTGGTAAACAGATAACGGCAGAGGGTCATCTGTCTTCACTGTCCGCCTGGCCTCCACCTCATTAGACCAAAGAAAAAAAGAGGGCGAGAGTAGAGCAGAAAGAGAGACAGAGGTAGCAGAGCATACCTGTTTTTCCAAATGAGCCATCCATAGTTTCACCCCTCTTTCTCTGAGCCCGTCTCTATGACGGCCATACTTAATATGATCAATTGCTGCCTCTTTTCTTGACTAGATTTTCTTCAACTCTTCTGATTAGATCCAGCATTTTTTCCAGTAAGTACCACAATATTCACAGAAGCCGACAGTAGCATCTTTTTCATACATACAAATAACCCTAAAGAAACTATCACGAACATATGGAAGCCCGAAAAAAAGAAGATTTTGCGACTTTTTATCTCACAATTCTGACATTTTTTCACAGAATTTTGAGATATAAACTTGCAATTCTGACTTTTTTTCTCAGAATTGTGAGATATAAACTCGCAATTCTGACTTTTTTTCTCAGAATTGTGAGATATAAACTTGCAATTCTGACTTTTTTTCTCAGAATTATGAGATATAAACTCGCAATTCTGACTTTTTTTTCTCAGAATTGTGAGATATAAACTTGCAATTCTGACTTTTTTTCTCAGAATTGTGAGATATAAACTTGCAATTCTGACTTTTTTGCTCAGAATTGTGAGATATAAACTTGCAATTCTGACTTTTTTTCTCAGAATTGTGAGATATAAACTTGCAATTCTGACTTTTTTGCTCAGAATTGTGAGATATAAACTCGCAATTCTGACTTTTTTTCTCAGAATTGTGAGATATAAACTTGCAATTCTGACTTTTTTTCTCAGAATTGTGAGATATAAACTTGCAATTTTGACTTTTTTGCTCAGAATTGTGAGATATAAACTCGCAATTCTGACTTTTTTTCTCAGAATTGCGTTATATGAACTCACAATTGCGAGTTATGAAGTCAGAATTGCGAGATATAAAAAAAGTCAGAATTGTGACTTTATAACTCGCAATTGCGTCTTTATTTCTCAGAATTCTGATTTTTTTCCCGCAATTTTTGATTCTTATATCACGCAATCCTGACTTTATATCTCGCAATCCTGACTTTATATCTCGCAATACTGACTTTATAATTCGCAATTGCGAGTTTATATCTCACAATATTGTGAAAAAAAGTTAGTATTGAGATAAAAAGTCGCAATAATCTTCTTTTTATTCATTTTTTTTCAGTGGCGGAAACGGGCTTCCATACTAACACTTAGCAAGCTTCACTAAAAAAAACTAATTTATTACTTTCTGGAATACTTGATTCTAACTGGTCAAGTGCGCTATCTAGCGATATTTCCTAATGTGTTCGTCTGAGAAAGTTGTAACTGAAACCTTCACTACTTTCATGTCTTGTTTCGTATCACACTCCTGATTTTTACACCATGAAAATGACCTGCGTCTGAATTCATGTACTATCTAAGTAGGCACTACATTTGAATATGAGTTTACTTCATGACCGTTAAAAAGTATGTTCTATATAGTATGACTTTGGGAAGCATGAATGAAATTCTGACGTACAACATCAGCCACATTGTCATTATCTGCGTCAGTTGCATAGAGTCACTAGGATTCACAAATCCTCTTCTGTGGCCTCTTGGGATAGTAAAGTGTCCATTGAATGCGCACTTCAGAATCTTGTGCGAAGTAGTAGGTCATCCGGGTACCTTTCACCTACTGTTTTTCACATACTATAACAGTAGGGAATTATACGATTTCGAACACAGTGTAAGACTTAATTTGAATAACTACTGTAATATTATTGCTTTATGTTGTATTTTGTTCATTGTAATGAAATATTTGTTCTTTTATGAGCTTTAAAATACTATACAGGTAAGAATATAAAACCATTTCAACTCAAATCAATATGTCCGCCTATTTATTTAATCAGCCGAATAATGTGCTGAATAAACTCATTCAAGGTGATACTAGACCCCTCCGCAGAATAAGCCTCTTGTTTATTTGTTTATAATTGATTGAGGTGGCAAAACCCCAGCAATCACAGAACGTTTCCCTAACGTTGCCATATGGTTCCCATTTGGTTATTTTTTGGAAACCAAAAATTGTTAGCCGGGACTGCATTTTGTGAAATAATGAATAATTTCTGCATAATTCTTCATTTAGAAACTGATACATACATTCATTTGTGTCTAGAGTGTTAATCTTGATAAAACGTCTCAGACACGGTTTCATTTGTCACCAGAAATGGCACATTATTCAGGTGCCGACAACAAATACTTCTTCACGATTTGTTGTGATTAAAAGCCCTTCAGTCCTTATCAACATGGTGATTTGTTCAAGACTTCTTTGTGACATTAAAGCTGCCTTTGTGTTGGATCACAGCCTTTCTCCTACTCTGACAAGATGTTCTTTGAAAATGCCCTCTAACACAATTCGGAAATTGTTTTTGTCTTATTATTATTATATTGGAAGCTGGGGGTAATATATGTTGCAGCATGAGCTCTTTGACATCTGCTGGAATTAGTTTTTCACATAGCATGACGGAATGATACTAACTGATCTCAGTGCTTTTCTGAATATGACATTATTCTGTTTACTTGGTAGTGGGGACGATATAGGCTTTTGGATAGCATCCACAAGAAATCTGGAATTTTATATCAGATCATCAAACTGGTGCCATATGGTTTTTTTTCTCTGTTATCATCGGGGGCAGATGTTCCTGGGGTTTCCATGGGAACTCATGTCACTCTGATTTCGATTGGCCGGTTGGTGCCTGTAGGTGCAATAAACCTGAACTGAGAGGAGGCCTGTGATCACTGGAGTGAGCTTCATTGCTCACGCTGGATGGAAAGACAAGAGAAATCAATCTAATATGGTACAGGTCATCTTAAAAGGTCGTGGAGAGATTGTCAAGTGGAGACAATGTTTTTGCCATTATTCTTTAAAATACATCAAAAACTTAATAATCGAGTAAAACATTAAGTAATTAGTTCCTTAATAAGGTGGTCTTGGGTCATTTTTGACCGAAAAATGTATTTTTCTAGAATTTTACTTCATCGGAATGGTATAAAATTTGGTAGAGGTTTGCTATGTGAAAAAAAAAAATCTTGGACATGATTCAAAAAGGTTAAATTGTCCTGAAAAAAACAGTCAGACCTGTACTGTTCGTGGTCGAAAATGGCCGCATTGGAAATGAATGGGAGACGAATTTCATCTTGTGGAAACGTTTGGTTCTGCGTCTAAACAAAATCTTACTGAAAGCTAATTTTTTGAGATATCAAGCTCAAATATGAAACACAACTTTCATTTTCTCAGAGTTTTAGAGTAAAACATGTTTTGGAAAACATATTTCATATAAAATTAAAGAAAAAGAGTACTTTTATGCATTTTTCAACAAACTTATATAACTTTTTTTTAAACATTTCTTTAAGTGTCTCAGCAATAATCTGCAGTGTCTTCTTTAAAAAGAGACGAAACTGAAACCAAAGCATTCAAGATTTATGACAGTATAAGTTGGATATCAGGTCTATGCTCTAAAACTGATAAACAGGCAATAAATTGATCATAACTATTCCATAAATGTATAATTTAGCATCATAAATTCCCATAAAATTACAAAATATTAAATAAGAACATTATCAAACTAAAATATAGCACATTAATTTCATTAAAATAAAAAATAGGTAATTTTTGACTGCCACGCAAACAGCCTACCTTTTACTTTTTAAAGAACTTGCAAGCCCATTGATTAAGACATTTTATTTTTTATTTTTATGTTTCTTGGCAAGTTTCTATTGCAAAGATATGTCAAAGACAATAACCTTTTAGATGCTAAACCCACATTCATCGATAACCACCAAAAAAAAGTACATATTTTTCAAACTGTTAGGCAGCAGATCATCCTTCATAATTTGTCAGATCCTCTTGGACGGCCGGCTCTCCCCGTTTCATTCCAGCACATGCATAACGGACAGGCAGCAGCCCCTTCACTTGCTCCCCGACTCTGTTGTTGCCATAGCAATCCCCCAGCCAATGACAGCCCTTACCTTTTGCTCCCTGAAACCAAAGGGAAGCACATGAATATGTGGTCTCTCAGCTTTCCATAGTGGGCTGAATGTGAGAGATAATTCCTCATGCAAAACTTGTTGCCATGTTGCTAGGGTGTTTTGCTTAGTTGCCAGGGTGTTGCTTTGTGGTTACCAGAGTGTTCCAAGTGGTTTCTAGTTGTATACTGAGCCCACCAGATTAGTGAAATTTTGCCAAAATTTTGTGTGCAAAAGGACATGTATGAAGCACAGCTCACAAAAAACTTTCAAACCAGATTTCTAACGATCAATCCACGTGACTGAGTTGAACCCGAGGCAAAATCGGTGTTATTTTTGCTTTGTTCATGCCATTTCTTAATACCGTAGTTTTGAGATGACAAGAGCTGTTCACGTTCTCGGACTGGCAATTATGGATATTTTAGTAGGAGCTCTCTGAAAATTCCCATCTTACAAGCTGTAATTACGGGCTCTACGAGGATGTGAAGAATTTTTAACTTAAGTTGAAATCTTGAAAATTACGGTAAATACCACATGGCGTGATAAAACCTTACCCAGTATCGCCCTCACACAAAATTCCCAATTATATGGATCCCACAAAAATTTGCTAAAAATGGTAAATGTGATCTCAAGTTAAAGTATAACATGCTTTGTAAGTTTGTATTGTTACAATGTTGGTAGTATATGTAAATGAACAATGTTTAATCATACTCCGTGTTTACTAGACAGAAATTCACGTTTATTTGTCAGCTAAACTTGTGAAAACTACAGATTAGACTTTAGAAAGATTAGAATGACTCTACTCTTTAAACAGCATTATGGTAAAAATGGAGCACTGTGACAGCGTTTTGTCTCAGGAAAAACTAACGCAACGGCAGTTTCTTTCAGTTTTTCACCTCAGTTTGGCCTAAAACACTGTTCGTTGTCATCTACTTTGAAACGTTCTCTACAAACACAAAGGTTTTTTAGCTTTTCCGTTGCAGAGACACAAACCAAACGTAACTCAGTCCCGCTAAACTTTTACTCTTTGAATTCTTGCAACCCAGGAACAATATCAGTCGACACCATTATGACTAAAAGTTTGCTAAGAAGTATTTCCTACTACTGCTGCTTTGGACAGCAACATGCCCAGTGGATTATGGGTGCTGAAGTTTTCCGACCTATTATACAAAAGGGACAAAAAGACAACAGCCTTTTTTCTTCATTTCTCTAGTCAAAATTATTTCGCTTTTCTACTGTTTAGGCAGCCAAGTTTTACTGAAAGCCATTTTGCCAGCAATGAAGAATACCTTTAAGTCTCTACAGTCTCAGTATCCCCTTTTCAGCGCTCATTTTGCTCAGTCCTCGGTTTGTATTTCCACAGCATGAAAGTAAGATCTTACGGATGTATGAATGAGCTATTTTTGGGCCTACTTAAACCTGGTCACTTCATGCATTTTTACTGAATGGATAGCTATGGGATTCATCAAAACTATTCCTTTTACAATACTCTTGGCCACATAAATGTGTCTCCGTAAAACAGATATAAATCCAATCTTGAATTCCCGCACTATATGCAGATTAAACGGAGTTCATGTCACTGAAAGCAACAAATATGAGCAGCATTTTATTGACCATCAGCTAATTTCAAAAACAAGGACCGCAAAATGAGAGAGCGTGGCAACAGCACTAGCAATAAAATTTAGTCTCATTACTTTAGATGAAGATAATTGTGTGTTGAGCATCTGTGATTTACTTTCAGTTACATATGTAGGCTTGCTGAAGAGATACTCCGATTTATGTGGCTCTCACGTGTTTATTTTTTAGTATTTTTGGGAGGAATAAAATTTGCATATGTGGTTTCAGCAACCAGATGCATTTAGACTTGATCAGTTTTGACTGGAATGCATCCTAGACCCCCTCCTGAAGTGGTTTGAGCAATCGGATTTAAATCCATCTTGAATGCGTTTCAGAGAGCATTTAGAACTGGCCTTTTCACGATCGAATAGCTGTCCGATTAGACAAAACGCATGAAGTGACCAGGAGTAAACAGGCAGCGATGCCGTAGACCACCCTAGTAACCACTCAAAATAGCTTAGCAACCACACATTGTGGCAGTGAGTTCAAATAAGTATTCAGTTTTCATATTTTTATGTACGCAAATAGTGTTTTTTATGCATGATGATAGTGGGGTCGAGAGAGTTTTGTCATGTATTATGTATTTATCACTCAAAGAGTACAGATCATAGGAGCCCTACAATTGCTGCTGAGATATATTAAAAAAAAGTAAAAGGAACGCAATGTCTGTCGTGATAAAAGAGACTCCCAGAGGAATCACTCTGAGCTGTACAGCCTTCGGGAGACAAACAAAGCACATCTTTCTGATTGGCAATTCCTGGAGTGGTCTTTCCATGAAAGATCCTCTCTCTTTAATGAAGATTGTGCCATATGTGCAGTCTTAGAAAATGATGCGGAATAACACAAACGAATAAACATGTTTATTTAATTGGTTGCTAGGGTTTGGGCTTGACAAAGAGTGCTCAGATTTTTCACTAAGCTTAACGTTTGCCAGAAGAAAATCATTGTCTGATCACTTTATTTATTTATTTTATTTTTAACACGGGTAATACGATTTAGATTCATAATATTGGAATGAATGAACTGATAAATATATATATCTTGCACCAGCCACTAATTATAAACCTATACACATGTGAATCTTGACTTTTAGGCTACAAATTTGACTGTTTATATTTTAATAGGGACTCCAAATAGCACATTTTTGTAGATGTCAATCTGAGTGCATCATTAAAACAGTAACTTTTTTTGTATTTGAGATGCTACCAGTGGAATAACAATGCTAATACAGAGTTTAAGATTCTAAATGTCACTTAAAATTTGACATTTAATGGCAAACAGCAAAGTAACGGCTTAGTATTATTTATATAATTTTACAGTTTTATTAATTTTTTGAAGAAGCTTCTTTTATTTCATTTTTAGTTACATTTTTCAGTAATTTTGTTATGTGCTCTCATCATTTTTATTATTATTATAATATTATAATTTAGGTATAATTTATTTCAGGTTTAGTTTTTATATGTTACAGTAAGTAATGCTTCAACCTAAACTTCTTTCAGTTAATTGCCAAAGCAATATTTCTAATTTTTATGTACGTTTTATTTTAATTTATATCAGGTTTATCAAATATGTATTTCTGTTTCAGTTAACAATAATAACCCACACAATGCCTAAAGGAATGAATACTCTGTCATTATTTACTCACCCACATGCCATTCCAAACTTCTGTCGAACAATGTTAAACAGCATTGGACCCCGTTGACTTTCATTGTATGGACAATTTTTTCAAAATGTATGTTTTCCACAGTAGAATGATGGCAATGTATGATTTTTTTATGTGATCTATGACTTTCAAAGAGTTGTTTGGACTTTCACTTGATTCGACAGGTGCTTCTGAACTCAATGCACTGTTGGGTATCCGAATCAGGTTTGGCGGAAATATTACGCTTCACAAGGTCATTCCATTTGATCATCATAACGAGAATGCAAATCAAAATCCAGCCCAATGCTGTATTGAAACCCTTCACTGTTTCCACGTGAATGCGCTCAAATTGCAATCAACTCTTTCCAATTTTCCAGTAAGAAACGGAGAGAGGTGAGCACGCAGTCATTGTTTGCGGTCGGGATTAATCAGCATCGATAAAATGTGGGGGGATTAATGGGATACCTAGTCGTTGCCATGGAGACGCAGTCGACGCGGACACCTGTGAATTAATAACCGCCTTGTCGGCGAGCAACAACAGCCGAAGCTTTAATTAGAGTATAGGGAGGGGGACATGACAAACGGTGAAACGTATTTTGGCATCCCTTTTAACGCACTGCTTCCATAAAATCAAAGAGAATTATCTGACAATTGAACAGGTGTCCAGGGCCTCAATGTGCCGAGGCTACATCCTGTCAATCTTTTCATGTTATTCAAGACGCGTACAATATACTAACACCTCAGTAAAATTTGAGGTGTCTGTCTGCGGTCTTCACCCATGATTTATTAAGAGCAAATTGAAGACTTGGATATCTCAGATTTCATTTATCTAGTTTCTTCTTTCACTCCTTTGTGTGTGAAGTTGATGGCTGTGTTCCAAAACCTAGTGAGCTGACTAAGTAGGAAGTACTTTGAGGATCATCAGATTTGCTGCCTTGGAAGATATTTTTAAAGTGATAATTCCCCCCAAAATTAAAACAACCCTCTTGTTGTTACAAACTTGTATGACTTTCTTTCATCTGTGGAAGACAAGATATTTAGAAGAACTTTCGGGTCCGAACAGCATGAAACAGTCAGAATATCTTTTCGATATGAGAATGAGTAAATAATGACAGAATTTTTTTGGGGGGGTGACCTATCCCTTTAAGGCATTGCCACATGTGTACTTTGTAAATAAGTGAATGCATTGCGGCAATCAAAAATGTATTCCAATGTGATGAAAGAGTTTGACTATGTTCAGTGATGAAAAATAGGCTACTGTGCTAAAATGGACTATTTATTACCAAATTTATTACCAAAATTTGTGTGTGCTATTTATTTTTATGCTTATGAACATCACGTCATTACCATTAGCTTAGCAAAATACTATATTTTGAAGCATTTTCACATGTACTGTATCTTTCATCGAGAAGTAATCTCAGAATACACAAACGAGCTCGGTAAAAAAAATCTAAAATGGTGGACAAAGTGAGAGAATTATTCTTATAGTTTATTCAGTCTGGAGAAAGCGTAGATTAGCAACATGCTAACACCAAAATCTATTGAAATGAGTTGCACATTGAAAATCTGTCAGCTACGAGGTCATGCAGTGACATCTTGATCTTTTATTGGTCAATTTCACGTTATTCGAATTTGCTGGTCAGAGTTCACCAAACTTGAACTTTGGAAACACGGCGAAATGCGAAACTTCTTCACATGAGCTTGAGTTTCCACTCATCTGCATTCGCATCCGTATGAATGGAAGTCATTGGGACGAGAAATGTAGTGTGATCACCCCTTAAAGATGCAGTCACATTTACCGTTGTTGGGGTGAATTTTCACAGGGGAAATCCAGTCCTTTCTGTAGGAACTCATGTGATCAGAAATTTGCTCAAGTGAAATCACTACTTGTCTGACAGAAAGCTGCTTGGCTTGAACGTGATATTTGTACTTCATACGTTATACCATCGTCAACAGACAATGGACCATTTGTCCTTAAGAAATTTTGCCAAAATTTCGCAAACAGCATCTCTGTTAGGGAAAACTGCACTAATATTGTCTCTTGCTGATGTCACGTTGATATCCCATGATTATAGTCTAAATTGGCACAGTACTGCGGACATGTGAATCAGTCCATAATGCATATGGGGTTTCGAGATTTTGTTGAAAAGAAGCCAGTAAATGGGATTTATTTGTGGCTGCCACTATTGTGACAGGCTGCTTTGACGTCATGTACGACATACATGGAAACTTCCACTGCATCTGCCAGGAAGAGCAACAGGTGTTTCTCCAACCTCTTATCAAGAGTGAGCAATTCTTTATGGAGGAAAATGCATTTTGTTTTCCTTTATCTCATTCGTGAAATCTTGAGGTGCCTTTTTCTGCACTGTCATTTGATTTGCTTTGCCTGGAGGCCTGGACAAGACAGATAACTTTAGAGAACTTAGGAGAAATAGATCTGCCCTTTAAGAAGGTTGCTATAAAACACAATCATAACTCTAGTCAGGACATCTATCCATCTCCATAAATTATTAAACATTGTCATCAGATGAAAACGACTGAAGAAGGTACATTCTAAGTAGATACAAGGATTAATCCAAATGCAAGCGCAAAGACGTAACAGTGTGTTCAACAGAAACACATAAAACAGACAAATACAAAAGATTGAAAGGAGAGGAACTAAATACACAGAGATAATGGCATGATAACGAACAGGTGTGATGATTAAATTAGTTTCCATGACAACTGATGATTGGCGGGAAACCAAGACTAAGAAAAACATGTGACTGGTGAAAACAAACTGAAAGTCATGAAAACAGAAACTAAGAACAAACAAAACTGAGTGCATGTGGCAAATACATAATTAAATGGTAAATAAAACAAAATCATTTATTCACAAAACAAATGAATACATCTCCATTGTATTTTATTTTGGTATTACTTGAAAGTCATTTCATGGAGGGCCAAATTACTCAAAATTAATGTCTGAAAAACCGAAAAACACAATATGCTCTGATTGGTCGGCTGGACCAGTGTGTTGTGATTGGGCAACAGGTTCAAATGTATTCCGGAAAAAAACGAACCCCTTACCATAACCGCACACTCTACTAACACAAGTCATCCAGGCCTCACCCCTTTTTTGCATATGCTTTGGGTGGGAATTATTAAAATGAGAGATACACGCTCAAATAGCAACATTACACACTAAAGAAAGTTAAAAATTATAATGAAAAAAAAGCTTTAATGATTTTGACTGCTGGACACAGTCATCTCATGTTAGGTTCATTTTATGTCAGATAAACAAAAACATGGGAAACGTTTGTGTTTCTAATACTTTCCACACTGTGGAAATTGTCTTATTCGTTAGACAACATTGCAAAACTCACCAGGAGGAGGCAATAAAATGAATCAGCATGATGCTGTGATTATTACTGCTATGATCATCAGCAGCATGAGGCCCTGGCGTTTCCTCTTTCACGGAGAAGAGCGAAACAGCTCGTAGTACACAGCTGTGCACAGTGAGGACCAAGGGTGAAACACAGCCTCCTCTGGAGAGCACAACTATTCCATTCGTTTTCCAAGAAAATTGCTTTTGTTGGAGTCTCTGCAGCTGTTACATTCAATAGCATGAAAACAATAACATACGCTATATCAGAGATACCCCAACCACCGACGTGATGTCCATTCCCATTCTATAATAACCTGGATCTAAATAGGCCTATAGAAAGAAAACCAGCTGATTTTAACAAGTGAGCAATACATATACTCTACTCATCGGAAAAAACAGCTCATCGTGGTGTGCAAATGCAAATGGAGCTGAGGATTTGATGTCAGCTGCTAAAACTAGTAGTCATTTAGCAAAGAGAGACAGAAAGAAAAAAACAAATTTAATTTCCCCCAAATTGCTGCTGAACCTGAATAAAAATAGTCCATTCAAATGAAAAGGTGGCGGTGAGGGGAAATGTTCATTATTTGCTGAAAAGACAGGAGATGTTTGCTTCCCTGTGTCATTATTCTGCTGTTGTACTGAGGCTAATTTCTGCTCTGCTTGTCTGTGATATGAGAATGAGTCTGTGTGTGTGTGTGTGTGTGTGTGTGTGTGTGTTGTTCTGAAGAGTGTGTTCGTTCTCGATGCCGAGAGAGTGATTAACACAACAAAGACGGCGTTTGCGGGAGATGCTCTCGGTGAGCAATCATAATAGTTCCTCAGACCCATGCCATGGTGACTTACCATTAAGTCTGCTTCTTACTTTACCTGGATGTGAATAACTTGCATTCACCTGATGTGAATATGGCAAGCTTGGAAAGGTCAACATATAGTTTGTGTAGTTTGGTCATACACTGCTCAATGTGTGGGTGTTTAAAATACATTTATATAAAGTCTGATTTGCTGATCTGATTTGAAAAAGTCTGATTTACTGATCTGATTTATAAAAGTCAGATTTGCTGATCTGATTTCCCCGATCTAATTTGCAAAAGTCTGATCTGCTGATCTGATTTGCCAAATCTGGTTTGAAAAGCTCTTATTTGCTCATCTGATTTGCAGATCTCGTTTGCAAAAGTCTGATTTGCTGATCTGATTCGCCAGATTTGATTTGCAAAAGTCTAATTTTCCAGATCTTAATTGTAAAAATCTGATTTGCCAAATCTGATTTATAAAAGTCTGATTTACCAATCTGATTTGCAAAAGTCTGATTTGCTGATCTGATTTATAAAAGTCTGATTTGCTGATCTGATTTATAAAAGTCTGATTTGCTGATCTGATTTGCAAAAGTCTGATTTACCAATCTGATTTATTAAAGTCTGATTTACCAATCTGATTTGCAAAAGTCTGATTTACCAATCTGATTTATAAAAGTCTGATTTACCAATTTGATTTATAAAAGCCTGATTTACCAATCTGATTTGCAAAAGTCTGATTTACCGATCTGATTTGCAAAAGTCTGATTTGCTGATCTGATTTATAAAAGTCTGATTTGCTGATCTGATTTATAAAAGTCTGATTTGCTGATCTGATTTGCCCGATCTAATTTGCAAAAGTCTGATCTGCCGATCTGATTTGCCAAATCTGGTTTGAAAAGGTCTTATTTGCTCATCTGATTTGCAGATCTGGTTTGCCTGATCTGTTTTGTAAAAGTTTGATTTGCTGATTTGATTCGCCAGATTTAATTTGCAAAAGTCTGATTTGCCAGATCTGATTTGAAAGTCTAATTTGCCAGATCTGATTTGTAAAAATCTGATTTGCTGATCTGATTTACCAATCTGATTTGCAAAAGTCTGATTCATGCCATAAGCATGAAGGAAAACTAACCATGAGTGTAAGCAGATCGTATATAAACGTACAAATTAGATTATACATATTTATCAAAACATAAAGTAATCATGAATTGTAACGAGAGTGTGTTCAGTCATTCTGTAATTTTGTCAATTAGGAAAAAGTGTGACAGTATTATTTAATTGTGTGCATTTATGACTGAATTTAGCATAGTTAAGATAAGAGTCAGCCATTTTATTCATTTTTAAAAAAAAAAAAAAATCTCACTCTAATCAAAACATGTTTTATTTGTTTGTTTGTTTTTTGATTGACGACCTATTAAAACAGAATTTAACCCTCTGTTCGCCTTCCATCCTGTTAGTCCAGAACATCCCTATAAGTTCCCAAATTATTTTAGCAATGGATTTTATTAATTTTGTCGTGTTATGTTTTTTTTTCTCACTTTTTTTCTCATATCATCATACCACCCTTTTACAAAAAATCTGCTAAAATTCATGTGGCTCATCAGGTGTCGCACCCTTTACCAATAAATGATTGATGACAAATTAGACACGTCAGTAGAGATCAGCTTTCTATAGAGTTTCTAAAGTTTTCTGTGTTTAGTTGAAAACAGTGCCGTGTAATCGGCCCCTAAGAAAGTCAACTTGAAGTTTGCCCAAGAGAATCAGCGAAAAACATTTCCCCACTAAATGGAGACCAAATACTTGAAGCCACAGGTGCATTTTTCTTCTCACTAAAAAGTGAAATCTGTGTTCGTCTCATAAAGCACGTAAAAGCATCACAACACACCACATAGGAGCTTCACCTCAGAGCGCTCATGGGAGAAGAACAAGCTCTCTGTTGAGATCCTCTCATCAACCTCTGAATTTCCTGTCTGTTTCTTTTCTCTCTAAATCCCAGCAGTCTGACTATTTGCTCAATCGATTTCCCACTGTCAGTCAAGTTGGCCTCCCAGAAGATTCTGCAGGCTCACAATAGTAGAGGCCCGGATCAGTCTGAAATGCTGTGGCTGTCATATATGAGTGTTCCTGTTTACTCCTACATTGTATAAATCTTGAGATGTTTTTGAAAGATGTCTGTTATGCTCACCAAGGTTGCATATATTTAATCAAAATACAACAATATTGTGAAATATTATTACATATTGTTTTCTATCTGAATATATTTTACAATGTCATTAATTCCTGAATTTTCGTCATCATTACGCGTTTCACTGTCACATGATCCTTCAGAAGTCATTCTAACATGCTGATTTGCTGCTCAAGAAACATTTCTTCTGATTAGCAATGTTGAAAACAGTTGTGCTGCTTAATATTTTTGTGGAAACCATAATACATTTTTGTTTTCAGGATTCTTTGATGAACAATATACTTAAAAACCAAAAAGTGTTTCCTTTGTGATTTTAAAAAGTTCTGTGTATAGACGACAACGTTGTCAAAACGATCCCTGTTCACATGGATGCACAAAAACGCTGTATTAAGGGCCGTTCACATATCGCGGCTAAAAACATGTGGAAAGCGTGGCCATGCCGCTTCCTCCTTCCTTTGCAAGCGCTTTTCCTGTGGCGTCTGTCGTTGCTATGCAACCATGAACAGCGCTCTCCAAGACTACGCGGAAGTTTCAATGGATTTCCATCTCCGAAAAGCAAGTAGAATTTCATAAACTCATCAAAGAGCTCCGTCTGGATGATGAGAGATTCAAAGCCTATTTCAGAGTTGACAAGGACCAGTTTGATAAACTTTTAAGAAAAATTTGCCCAAGCATCACCAAACAGAGCTTCTGGCGTGAAACCATCTCTCCTGCACAAAGGTCTGCGTTTGTCTGAGATAATTAGGCTCCCATTACGGTAAGGGAAAGGGTTGATTGGATGGTTCTTGTCACATGACCTGCGGTGCGCTTGCGGCATTCTGAAAAGTTGAGATGTTTTCATCTCGCCGCAGCACATGCAAGCCTGGAAAAAACGAGCGCGCCGCACCGCATGCGCGTCGCAATCTTGTCGCTTCCATTTTGAGCCCACATATGCGCGCACAAAAGATGCGATACACACTGTGACGTGCAGGGCAGGCGAGAGCCGTGAGGGAACGGCGCGAGGCCGGTGACATGATTGCTAATGAGCGTCAGCTGCTCGGTGCACCGGTCTCGTATCTCTCACGGAGGAGCTCCGGAAGCATAAAAGAGGAGTGACGATAGTGAAGGACGAGAGAGGACCAGGCCTGGATTTTATGTTGGGTTTTATTTTGTTTGTGTGGGCGGCAGGCTGAGGAACTGCCACCATTTTACTTTCGCTTTGTTGTTTGTTTATTTATTTGATAATTAAGTTACGTTGAATTTTCGCCGGTTCCCGCCTCCTTCTTCCCGCTCTTACGAACTGTGATATACACACATTTCGCGTCTTTTGCGCACTCAAATTCGTTATTTCAAATGTAGGCGCGCAACAAGCACGATCATAATGGAAGCACAGCGAGATGAGAAAAACTTTTCAGAATGTGGCAGATCATGTGACAAGAGCTAACCGATCAGCTTCGGCTTTTCCGTAACAAAACATCAAAAGCTCAGCCGAACAGCTGATCATAGCTGTACAGGGTGGTTGTTATATCTCATCTCCATAAGTATATCTCGTAGTAAAGCTAAAGCAAGGGCTAAAAATCAATTTATCCTTTGCTGAAACTTCCTCTTCGTCGTGGAGAGTGCAGTTCTTGCATGAAGGAGAAAGCAGATGCGATATGTGAACGGCCCCTTATGCTGCCAGGCCAATAATTGGCGATGTCACTTTTTAAAGAAACGCTCTGCTCCTATAGAATGAACACGTAATACGCATTATTAGGGATGTGCCCAAAGCCTAAATTCGAAATCGGAAAGACACGGAAAATGAATAACGTGTTCTAAGTTTCCCCTAAAGAAGCATGGTTAAGCTTGGTGACATTACAGTAGGCCTACATCAGATTTCACTGATCACGTGAGGAGAGTGAGCATAACAGATCCTGAGCGTCATTGACAAATATCTTATAAAATAGGGACAGCACCGTCACTTCCTTTACAGGTACATGTGAGTACATGTGATCGCAAATTTGCGAGTGAAGGTAAAAAGCGAGTGCGCATTCAAAAGCGATTTCAATACCCCGCATATTTATAGTGTCTCCCTGATGCCCGCAAATTATATACAATATAATTACCCAACCATATAATTGCGAGAGAACGCAAAAGCATTGAAATATATTTTTCCTCCCATCTCATATCTCATATATCACCCACCATGTCCCTTTAGTGTCTCTGTAGAATGCGTCATTTCATTTCAGAACATAGTTTTCTGTTTCGGGCACAACCCTAATATGCATGACGTCATTGTAGTCACAAATTCGTGTTTTTGTGGTTTACACAGAGACGATAACGGTATCGTTTTCAAAAGCTTGCACTTTGAAATCCATTTTTTTAGGCTCAAGGTGAACTTTTTGGACAGTTTTTCCTCTTCTCCCCTTGTGTTTAATCTCCCTCTTATAGCTTCCCTCTTGTGTTGACCATAATCTCACTTTAAAATCTCTTGTCTCATTTTAGCAACTTTGGGGGGGCTGTGAGAGGATTAGCTCTATTTCAGATTCCCTCTCTTGGCGGCATAAAATCCCTGCTGGCAGCTGTATTGATTTCCATTACATTAAGGAAACTCTCTGTGATTTCCTGCCAGTGGCCAATAACAGCTTGGCTTTTTATTGCACCCGACACAAAGAAAATATGTTTGCTTTGCTCCCTGTAGTGATTTCTCATGGGGTAAAATCAGATGACGTGTGCTTTTAAGGTAAGTGCCGAGATGTTGTTTCCTCTTTGCTCACCTGTCGCTTATCTGACATTCATTTGCTCTTTGGTTGTCCTTCATCTTTACTTCTCTTCTTCTCTGTCTCTGTTGGAACAAAGTGGTGCAAACACGCACCTTTGAAAACACTCTGGAACTGTGCTGCCAATTCTGTCATTTTTGTTTGAACTATCATCCTCACATCTTCAAAAAGGACACAAAAGCGCCATAAAAGTATGATAAAAATAGTACTTAAAACTCATGCGCTAGTGATGTTTATATGTGAATAAAAGCCTAAATTCAACATAAAGCGATCAAGTCTCTTCAGAAAATTTGGACTAAACCCCTGTCAGGGTTTGAAATATGAGCGAAATGAACGAAAGTCGGGTTTGGAATGACATGAGGGTGAGGAATTGATAACATTTTTTTTTTTCCATTTTTGGTTGAATTAACCCTTTAAAATACCAAAAAGAGAACATAAATCCATACTTTTGCCCTGATAACCAGCAGGTTGTTCTGTCCTGCCTCTTGAATTCCCTGTCGTCCTCTCTCCATCCCTTTCTCCAATCATTTCAACACGTCCTCCTCCGGGTCCAACTTTAATTTCATTCCTGATTTGCTTCACCCATCTCATGATCCGCCTTCGCTCAAAAGCGAAGAGAGCAAATCTCAATGAGAGATCTCTCGAACACACTCTCTATCTTCCTCCCTATCCACTCTATTTCTCATCCATCCACATTCACCACCGCTGCCAGGCTCTCGGCGCTGAATTTCTGTGACTTACCGAAGCCCTGAAACAAAAGCAAAAGGCATTAGATGTTGACTATTCACAGGATGGCATGACCGATTGAATAAGCTCGAGAAGTGATTTTATATCTCTATTATAATCTAATATTGCTAATGAAGCTCTCTCTCACCTCACCAGACCCTGTTGCTTTCATCAGCTCTAATGGGCCGCAGTGAAGGCAGAATGTGTGAAGAAAAGAGCTCGGGTCAAAGGAGGACACAGTGTTGTGGAACAATTTGCAATATGCTGTATTTATTATTCACTGGAAACCATCATTGAAATACGATAGCTGTATTTATACTGTATATACTCTATTTTAAAGATATCGCTCAATCTAGTGCTGTCAATCAATTACAAAATAACTTGATTGACTGAAAAATACTATAAACTGGATATATAGATTAATCAATATTAAAGCCTCAAAAGTTATTCGGTCAACAGAAGTGAGTGATTTCCTCTTAGTCTTTTGTTATTAGGCTGCTGTTACTTTAAGACTCGAAGCGCATGACGCGGAACGTTTTTTTTTCTCACAACTCTTTATGTTCCAAAGGATGACAGAAAAAACGGATGCTGCGTTAATTGAGTTAAATATTTTTACGTATTAAACTTGATAAAAATTCAGTGCAAAATTTTGTTTATATAGATACATGTATAAATAAACATATTTTTGCATATTTTATACACTATTTATTTATATGTATATAGTATGTTATATTTTTTAAAATCAAAATAAAATAGCTTATAATATATATTTCAGCAGAAAATAGAAAATATTTAGCTACGTAAGTTAGCTACGTAATTATTATGAAATGTCATTTGCATTTTCAATTTAAATTTCCAATGTTCTATGTGGTTTGTTTTGGATTTTACCTTTTGCAGTAAAAGAAACTATATGCATTTTTTTTTCTTGGGATTATACCAAAAAACGTAGAAAAAAAGCGAAATAAACTTAAACATTCATCAATGTTTAAATTCATCAAGAAACAAGAAAATATTTTTATAATATATTTTATTTTGGGGGGGGGGTTGCTATGCTGAAATTTTGGGTTGTACTCTTGTAGATTACACTATGTCTCTCTCTCATCTCAGGATGTTCACCAGTAAAGGACATCACAACTACAGATGCTTCTGTCTGAAAGCGTCCATACAGGCTGAGAAGATCAGAGGGAGATGGATGGATGTAGAAGCCAGGCAGGCGGGTAGCTATTTATCTCTGCAGCAGTCCCCAGTCTGAGCCTCGCTTGATGCTCTTTTTATGCATTTTTCTCTTTTTTTTCTTTCTCTGTTTGCTCTTTAGAAGGCCTTGTTTGCACTGTTTGGTTTTAGCAGACGCAAATGTTCATCTTTCAGTTTTGTTGTGCTGTAATTGGTCTCATTTTTCCCTGCTAACCTCCACCCGAGTAAATCAGTGTGGGAGTGCTGTGAGGATTTCTGTGCCTGGGGAAGATGAAGTTGCCACAATTCTCCTCTCAAATAGCGTTTGACTAATTAGATTTCTTGAGATGAAAGTTCCTTTGTGTGCGTGTGTGTGGCTCATTATCACACTATCATATGGCTTCTTCATTCTGGAAGGGAAAAATGAAAATCTTTTGGGGAATATCAGTCACAAGAGTGGAAAATTATAGTTATAATATTCTCATGGAAATTCTAATTATAACACATTATCAATTTTGATGATTACCCCCGTAATTGTTAATGGCTGGGGGTTTAATTAGATGAATATATATGCTTTTAATTTGATCGTCATATTCTATTTGCAATGTTTAATGAATCAAGATGGAAATACCTTGAATTTCACAGAATACAATTCCTTTTAGATTATCATGCATAATTTAGTTACAGCACTAGGGGTTTTCACTGTTTGTGTCACTTCACTTTGTCTTTGTTCGCAATAGAGTGAGCGGTGCATCATTTTTAGCCACTCTTTGTGGCTAACTGCTTTTTTAAAAGAGCAGTTTGGATGTAGTGAGACATTTTGTTAGCATATGTTGATAACAACATATGTGGTTTAATAGCACAGATGCAATGCATTGGGTGAGCATTAGCATCTACACTTGTACTTTGGCATAACAAAAGAGTTCAGGAAAGCATAAATGACAAAATGGCTGTATCTGAGAAGACCTGTACCCAAACACCCTTGTCTTAACCACTTAGCACAACAATCCTGAGTTCTACAAATCCAGTAATGGCAGTGACTGTAGGGAACTAGCTATTTAGCATTAGCCTCATGCTATCCTCAGTGCCCCAAGGCTGACAAAGATCTCCTTTTCCTGTCTATAAACTATCCTGATTTTGTGGCCCATCACTGTAAGTGCTGGCTAATGTCTCATTGGAAAGGTCAACTAGGCTTTTAAGCCTCCCTGTAGACCTGCTGACAGAACCAGCCTTGAAATTACAGAATACATTATAGCAGATTGACCTCACCTCCGAACTCCATCAAGAAGAAAATTACTTGAGATGTGCAGATTAGAAAACACTCTCTCCTGTTTGGTGTCTGCTTTAAAGTCTGTGTGGGTTCATATTTCTGTGCATAAATATAAATACATATTTACATGGTTTTTGTTCATATCAGTCTCTATCTGTAGGTGTGACGGTGTGTACACTCTTTGTACATTGTGTCTAAGTGAGCAAGCGAGTGTCAAAATTAGAATGCTTCTGTTGCAATCAACAAACCGGTCAACACTGCAAATGAGCTGATTATAATGGGAGCTTGCTAATTTTATGCCATTGCATCGTTAACTAGCAGTACCTTGATGGAAAAAGTTTAAGGAGGCTGGATTTTGAAAATGGTAGACGGTTTATAAGCAGGTAGACGCCCACTAGGCTAAACCAAGGTTATCTACCATTTTTAATCTTGAATAAGGGTGTGTTCACATTTGGGAGGTTTGGTTCAGTTTGCTCGAACTGCGATTGCTCTGTAAATGAAGCTCTTCATAAAGTGTATAAAATGTATAAAGGAGTCAAAACAGTGGCAGGAATTCTGTCTCACACACACAAATGAAGATCTGTTGCAAGGATGCCTATACCGAACTGTGAACTGCATTCTGTCCTTTTTAGGGGTCATTCACATATCTTATGCGCGCTCAAATTCGTTATTTCAAATAGGCGTGCAGAAGGCGCGCTCATAATGGAAGCGACGTGTTCGCGTCGCGCATGCGGTTGGTTTTCCATGCGCAGCGAGATGGGTTCACATCTTGTGACATCATTTCCTTCGTTTACATGTCTTTGGTTGCATTCATATTTCAGTCGAACCCCTCCAGAGTTCGTTTGAAAGCAGACCGAGACCCATCATTCCCGAGTCTCACTGCAATTGTTTGGTACGCACCTGAATTCGAATGTCAGCATTCATACTTATTCAAAAAAACCATACTAACAGTGCAGTTCGTTTTAATCCAACCAAACCTGCCAAGTGTGAACACACATAAGTGCCATCCGAAATGGGTCTCAGTCCGCTTTCAAATGAACTCTGGTGCGGTTTGATTGAAATATGAACATGATAAAATTATTAAACCACCCTAATTTGGTTTTAGGTGGCTTAAACTGGTCTCCTAGCTTGGGCAAAGGGTGAAAATTCCCCCCCCCCAAAAGCGTCATGTACATGCAGTTAATCTTCATTTTGAAACTAGCATGGCCAAAATCCATTGCAAGTTTTTGTTTGTGTGACCCTGTTGGGTGGCTGTCCATTACAATTAGAGTGTCTGTGTGTCTGCGGGATTCATCACTGCTATAGTGTGGCAGGAAAGGTCAGTCTCGCTCACCCCCTCAAATCAAACACTCATTAATATTCAATATGCAAATACGAGAGCTCGCTCTTTCCAACCAAAGACTCTTTCGGCTTTGATTTCCAGAGTAGGATTTGGTCACTAAACCATGTTCAGATAGAGTAGTAAATATATGCACTTCATGTCTTAAACTATGAAAATATCAGAGTTTAATTTATATAAATATTATTGCATTTTAATACTTGACATTGATTTTCGCCTTTAATTGTGTGCAATTCCCGTTGTCCTTGTGGCCTTATTCCCATCGCAACAAATCATTTTTCACCTCTTTTTTGATTCCAAGGATACAATAATGTGTGTAAAGAAATTGTGTGAAGAAAATTAATTAATATCACAGAATATTTCCAATCAAGCTCTAATTTTGTTAAATTCTGTGAAATTAAGTATTTGTGATATATATTATATTACATGTTTTTTTTTTTAAATAAAATGTTTTTTTATGATTTAGACTTACAGTATTTTTGAAAACAGTCTTTCAGATAAAATTAAGTTCATATAGAGCAAGTTTATATGATAAAAACCTGTAAGTGAAGATATTATACTGCAATTTTCACATTTTCTGGTACAGGCTAAATTTGTATTGTTTTATACTTAAATTTTAGTTATCTGCAATACACTGGTGAATACAAAAAATATTTCTGTTAACCAGAGGTGAATGCAATGCATTAAATAACTTAATTACTTGTTTTTGTTTTATGTCACAAGCTTGCATTTACAATATTAGACTTATCCTCTGCACTTATCAGAAGTTAGAGTAAAAACCAGATTCTGTGCCTAAAGGCAAACGAGAGACAGATTAACTGTCCCGCCTCTCTTTGGTGTTTGGATGTCTTGGTGGCACCATTTTGTTCTCGTGATGTTTGCTTTTCCAACGACACTTGTGTCAACAGTTATAACAGTTTCTCCGCAACCATTTCGCAACTAGCTCTGGGTTGGCAGGATAGTTTATTCATGCACCTTTCAGGATGTGGTACAGAGTCAAACAGGATGTTTAGCAACATGAAAAGATCAAGGAAATTAAAGCTTGTGTTTTGACTAGGTTCTTTGTAATGTTGTTAAAACCTTGGTTTGAAGTTTCTATTGTATTTTAAAAGAGTTGCAGGTGTCCTTTCATCTTCAATATCCTTTCAAGTTTGAGATAAATGGTGTTTAAACTCTTTGATATTTTACTTCATTATCGATCAGAGGTGTTTATTTACACTGTTTATCTCTCATTAGCTGTCAAGTCTTTTTGTATGCAGCTCATTTGAAAAACATGAGTATTTTATTTAAGCTGTTATGACTGCGCCGTCCCCTGGCTCGTCACCTATAGTGACAGAACAAGGACTGAGAGAGACATAAATAGAAAACAAGACAGATCGCAGTGGGTGGTGCAGGCGCAGTCTGTCAGGACGGGGTGAGGCCTGCGTATTTAATGGTTTGTCTGCACAGCGATAATTTAGACGCAGAGGCTCAACAGGGGGACGTGCTCTGCCATTCATCTTCATTTTAATTGGGAACATTTTGTGTTTGGTGTTTCTCAGCATTAATAAACCAAAAGCCCTGAGCTGTTTTGGTTAAATCTAATTAATGGGCTCAAAACAGGTGCGTTTGCGTTTCTGTGTGTGTTCCAATGAGAGCAGAACAGACAGATTGGGTCTTAAATGAAGACAGAGTAGAAACACGATTCAGGAGAAAAATGTGAGTGGCACGTTCCTGTGCGAAACTCGCTGACCCAATGTCAGGGCTTTGCTAGGGTATTCAGGGTGGTTGCTAGGGTTCTCAGGTTGGTTACTAGGTAGCTAGTACAGGCAAATCCGAAAGAAGCACCTTTAAGTGTGATTCGGGTCCCTTCTTCAGTGTCTATGGGAATTTTTCTTCACTCGTTTTTAGGCCAAATCTGTGTTCTGGATTCCGTTTTTAATAGTTTAATTTCATTTTAATAATAATAAAAAAATTATGTGTAATCAATTGAACTCGTAAAACTTTAACAATTTAACCATTTATTAAAATATTAACAATAATATTTTTGTCTTCGGAAATTCTGTTGTTTGAATTTTTTTTAAAGATTTTTGAGTTTCATGATTTAACACAAATTTAGTGTCAAAAACTGTGGTAACCAAATGTATGCATAAAACCTCAAACATATAATTAATCTTAAAATGTAATCAATTCCTTTAATTTTTTGGCAAAGTGCTAAAGTTTACAGTTTAAATAAAAAACGTGGAAGCAAAATTTGTGACATTTCTTTAAAAAATTGTTTTAAGAAACTGTATTATTAATTTTATTGTCATTGATACGTTGAGAAGTACATCCTTCTGTACAATAGTAAAATATTTCATAATATTGTCATAATATCCTCAAGTTAAACTGAACTTTTATTTTGGTGTGCCGTATTTTAAGTCTTTTTGTGGATTAATATTCACAGACACTATATCACAGTTTGATTAAGTGTACAGCCATATTTTAATCTATTAATGCAAATTTTACACAGTAAAATTCCATTTTTAAGGATTCCAAGATTCCACCAATGAGGATTCCCCATCACAGATATCACAGGGCCCTAAATATGAGCAATATTAATAGTAATAGTTACATTTATATTTATTTGTTTTATAAGTGGCTTATTTATTTGCAGTTCACTTTGTATAACAACAATGCCACTAATGAAAGAAGAAAAGGAGGGAAAACTGGAGAAAAGCGAATGATTTTCATGGGAATGAGGGACATAGGTTTCATGAGGAGGTATTTGTGCAGAACATTGACTTTGACACTAACCTCTCAGGACCCCTGGCCAGCGTTACCAGTCGAATATTGATATTTTGCATACAGTAGGTGCTCAGAACATTCCTAGCTGAAGTCAAAAGACACTTTCCAAATTTCAGTGGTGTCAGAAACTGATACACAGAGAGAGAGAGTAATCTATAGCTGGCTCTAGCCAGTGTATTTCTTTTCCTAAATTGCTTGTTCCTTCCTTTAGGTGTGTGTGTGTGTGTGTGTGTGAGAGAAGCAGGATGGATTTGGCAGCGTCTTATCAGCAAATGCAGTCCGCGCCACATTGACACCATGGCCGCCCATGCAGCTAATGTGACCAACATCTCTCCAAAGTCACGCTCTAAAGCTACCTGAACTCCAGCGGCTTGGCCACAGTACGCTACATATTTTATTAACTTGGGGACGGACATCAATTTTTGGCAAGCTATCATACTGGGTTTATAGTGTTATGTTTGGCTCAATAAATCAACAGAAGCTTTGCTTAAAGTTTAAGTTGCTTAAGTTTTTTTTAAAATGAGATTGGAAATCTTCGGTTTAACCCACGTTCACGCAAACCTGCCATAATAATCAAGCTCATGCAGCAGATGAATAAATCTTTCTAAATGTCACATAATAACTGTCTGACATTCTTAAATAGGCTCCAAAGTAACCCTGAGATTAATAGAACCTGTTGCAAGCGCAGTCTCAAAATGACTTGGCATGGGGATTTAGTTTTTGGCACAAATATTTAAAGAGCAACAGAGAAAAGAAAGGAAAAAAGAACCTTAGAACAGTTTTTCCCCCTTATTTTATTGAAAAAGAAAATCATTTTTCCCATGTGCTTAAAGGGATAATTCACACAAACTTTCAATTCTGTCATTATGTTCTCATCCTCGCAATTTTCAACCTGTATCACCTTTTTTCATCAGAAGTGAAGAATTTTTTGCAAAATTTCCAAGCTGCTCTTTTCCATCCAACGACAGCCCTCAAGCTCCAAAAAAAACAAACAAAAAAACAATAAAAAGCCAATTTTAAGCAGTTCAATATCTTTGTGTATAGAAGCCCATTTCTGTCACATAAGAAAAAAAAATCATCCTTTTGTAAATCATCATTATGACATAAAACGTTTAAATTATGAGACACTAAGGGGCCGTTTACACACCATTTTCAATTAAAAACTGAAAGCTTTTTAATGCGTTTGGATGTTCATTTACATGACAACAGCATTTTGGGGGCCTGAAAATGCAAACTTTTGCAAACAGGTGTCAAAGTGGAAGTTTTTCATCCGTTATCATCTCTGTGTAAACTACAAAAACGCGAATTTCTGAACACAGTGACGTCATGTGCATACATATTAGTCTATATAGGCGCATAGTGTTTCTTTACAAAGTGAAATCACCTACTACTGGCTTGCATGAATAATACAGCAATTTTAGACGTTTTCGGGGATCTGTGTGAACGGGGATCGTTTTGACAATGTCATCTGTGAGCAACAAAAGCAAAGGAAAAACTTTTCTGTTTTTAGTACAAGCTGTCGTCTAAAAGTCATAATAAAGAGATAGAAAATATGACATAAGTCAATTATTAGATAGGCCTAAGTAAAAATTGAGTCGAAATTGAGTTAAAAGTCATAATTTATCACAAAAAGTTCAAATGTTAGTTATAATTCAAGCTTATTATGTCATAATTCTAACTTTTTGGTTTTACAAGCAGCTTGCATCAGCGCAAACCCTCTTTTGGCACTTTTGGCATTAAAAAACTACTGTCTGGATTTACTATATTTGTGTGAGAAACATACTGCAAATTATTCTCATAAAATCTTCTATTTTCGATCTGTTTCTCACACAAAGCTATCGTATGGCTAGGTTATGCATATAATATTAGTATATGCTTTTTGTCCTTTTTGTTTAGCTCCAAAAGACATGAAATATAAGTTTTATGGTATTTTTGTTGTGCTTTTTGTCATCTTCATTGTACCGAAAAGAGCAGCTTGGACATTCTGCCAAACATCTTCTTTTATGTTCAACGAAAGAAAGTAAGTACAGGTTTGGAACGACATGAGTGTGAGTACATTGACAGAATTTATTTTGAACTAACCCATGTTGTTGAATTTAGACTACCCCAATCACAGGAAATGGAGATGGGCAGCAGAGTTTGTCGGAGAGAGTGGCAAGCACATCTAACGAGGCATCCCTCTGACAAGGCCAGGGAAGTTGGCTGTGCCACGGCTGTCGCTTGTAGGAAGCTGATACACACGCACACACGAGATGCCCAGCGGGGAGAATGTCAGCTCAGCTAACAGAGAATGACAGTCACCAGTGCCGCCGGATCACACATCAAGACGCACTTCAGCGCGTGTTTCCGGCTCGCTGTCTATTAGTGCGCGTGGGTAGGCAAACTGGTGCCATGTGTGCGAATGCGTATCAGTCTATGCAGTATGTCAACGTTAACACCCATTATTAGGCTTTACACATAATCCTTACAAAAGCTTACCATGGTTATGGTATTTTGGTATAAACTACTGAACGTTTACCATGATAAAACGATACTGTATCAATTATCTCCCTAAACATCTGAGAACATGACGCACTTCAGTGTGTGTTTCTGTCAGAAGGCTAGAATAAATTGATCTTTTGTTCATAAATAAATAAGGAAGTATTTTTAGGCTGGCCTGACCTGCTCCTTGTGTACATTCGCATGCTAATTGGCAGAGCAAATCTTTCATGACACTTTGAACAATAGCAGATGCTCTAGTGAGTGATTATCATGTTTGTGTAATCTTCAGATAATTCTCACTAACAGACCAAGAAAAAAATGACATTTTCACTTTTGTACATCTGTATAGGTGTTTTTATGCACTTTTTTAAATGGTAAATGTTCCCGCGAGATCAATTTTCTTTCTTTTCTTTTTTAAAAAACTTAGTCAACCAATTAATATATATAGTGGGTACGGAAAGTATTCAGACCCCCTTAAATTTTTCACTCTTTGTTATATTGCAGCCATTTCCTAAAATCATTTAAGTTCATTTTTTTCCTCATTAATGTACACACAGCACCCTATATGTGACTGTTCTTCAATGGCCCAGCCAGAGCCCTGACTTAAACCCAATTGAGCATCTCTGGAGAGACCTAAAAATGGCTGTCCACCAACGTTTACCATCCAACCTGACAGAACTGGACAGGATCTGCAAGGAGGAATGGCAGAGGATCCCCAAATCCAGGTGTGAAAAACTTTCCCAAAAAGACTCATGGCTGTATTAGATCAAAATGGTGCTTCTACTAAATACTGAGCAAAGGGTCTGAATACTTATGACCATGTGATATTTCAGTTTTTCTTTTTTAATAAATTGGCAAAAATATCAAGAATTCTGTGTTTTTCTGTCAATATGGGGTGCTGTGTGTACATAAATGAGGGAAAAAATGAACTTAAATGATTTTAGCAAATGGCTGCAATATAACAAAGAGTGAAAAATTTAAGGGGGTCTGAATACTTTCTGTACCCACTGTATAAATAATTACAGCCATTAATCTTTTTGGATGTGTCTGTACTAGCTTTGCACACCTAGATAGGGGAATATTTGCCCATTCTTCAATGCTAATGTTCAGACAGATTTCATGGTGCTCTCTAAAGATTTGCTTTTCGCCAAGTATAGTGCTGAAATAAAGAAGCCATCCTGAAAAAGTGCCACACTCAGTCTCATTTGCGGTCTGCAAAAACACTCCCAGAAGACTCTGATCCCATCAGGCAAAAGGTGCTATGGTCAGATGAGACCAAAATTGACCTTTTTGGACTGAAGTTTAAGTACAAACATAGCGCTTGGAACACACACACACACACACACACACATATATATATATATATATATATATATATATATATATATATATATATATAATATGCTGAAATTTGTAATATTTAAATATTTAAAGGCATTATCATTCATTCTTTTCATTTTTTTTCAGTTGTTTTTACATAAATTAGTCTTACACTTCATATCCTTCTTATATTGCTAGAAAAACTGACATAATGAGATTGTGAACCAACCATCCCTTGTATATGCGGCTTTCACCAAACCCAAGAAAGCAGCCGAGACATCCATGTCCACTCTGAACTGCTGTCCTCATTGCTTTCATCTTCAGTCTTTGTCCCTCACCTAATTTCATCTTTAATTGGGTCTGGGGATTTAAGAAAGATCTAGTTTCTAGATGTGAGCTTGAACAGCTTGCTTAGACTGATTGTCAGCAGGCCATGGATTGCATTTCCCCAACTGAGCTTTCGGCCAGACGAGCTAATCAGCGTGTGAGGTGGCTCATTACAAAAATGACACTGAGCAATTTGAATCCGTAGCATTTTCTTTTGAGGTCTCAAAGTTATGGCAACAAAAGGGAGATGAAACTGAGTAGAACAAACTGCACATTTGTCCAGACTGACCTGAGCTTTGCTTTCCATTCGTAATAAGCCAAGCAAAAGTTCCCGAAATTTGTTGGCGCCAATAGCCTTGTGGGCAGCAAACCAACATATAGGACCATTGCGTTTCGGATAACCCGAGTTCAGGTCGCTGCAGGTGGACCTTTCCTAATCCTGTCCCCCGGAATTCTCTCCCAATTTGCTTACTGTTCTATCATAATAAAGGCAAAAATGCCAAAAAATAAATCTAAGGAAAAAATTTCCTGAAATTTTTCGACACATTTTATTATTCATTATTATTTTATTTTGTAGAAAAAAACTTTTATTTTCATTGAATTTATTAATCAATTTTATTTAATAGTGATTTCATCTAAATATGGTACAATTTGTTAAATAGCACCCCCTTCAGTGCTCATCAGTTCATGTCTTGGATTTAGGGTTTTTTAAGATTACGAAATGATTCAATACGTCAGCAGAATTTCCCAGAGCAACGGTAAAAGACTAGATAAGTAAAGTTTGATGACAAACTTTGATGTTGGCTTGACAATGCATTGTCTGAAAGTTTGAAATAACATTGAAAAGCTTGAAATTGGAAGGTTTTACATAAAGAAGTCAATAAAATTTTGTTAACATGTTCTAACACATTGTTAGCGTGTTTTAGCAAGTTGCTGAACATGTTGCTACCATGATGTAACACATTAACATGTTTCTAACTTGATTTAGCACATTGCTAGCATGTTTAAAGCATGTTGTTAACATTATTTAGTCTGCTGCAAGCATGATAAGCACATTACTAGCATGTTTAAACATGTTGCAAACATTATTTATCATGTTGCAAGCATGTGTTTAACTTTGCTAGCATGATTTAACATGCTGCTAACATGACTTATCATGTTTCTAGTACGAATCGACACATTGTTAACATGTTTCTAATGATTTAACACATTGCTAACATGTTTTAATATTTTGCTAGCATGTTTAAGCATCATTTGGTCTATTACTAGCATGGTTAAGCACATTACTAACATGTTGCAAACATTATTTAGCATGTTGCAGGCATGCGTTTAACGTAAATTAGCACATTGCACATGTTTTAATATATTGCTAGCATGATTTAGCACGTTGCTAAATGCCAGCATAGCACGACAAAGGAATCTGCCATTTTATAACAAAAATGTCATTTCCATTGCCATTATTTCCACTACAGAATGCTATTAAACACAAGTAGATCATTTGAGATGTGCTTGAAATGACGATGTTCATGACGTTTAGAATGACATGATTCTCCTGTGATGTATGACAGTGGACACTGAATCACAGTGAGACGCAAGTGAGAGTGGATGTTTTCAAACACCTTCTTAAAGGTCGGCATGTGATTGTGCTCTGCATCATGCTAAAATTATAAGCAATTAGCGGCTCTTCTCACTTGGGTCACACAGAGTCTGTGCAAGTGTTTAAAATAGTCTGTACAGCATTGAGGATCAAACAACCCTGTGTGCGCTCGAGTACTTTCACCCATTCATCAAATAAAAAGGAAAAGAGCGGAAGGAGAAGACATTTGATGACAAATTTGGCATGATGTCATTTTTCCAGTTGCAGTAAAGGCCTACAACTTACCCTGTTATTACTGTTTTCTACGGTGGCCGAGAGAGCTCAAAGTGCTGCAAATAAGAAAACACATGCAAATAAAAAAAAGCACATGCAAATAAAAAAAAGCACATGCAAATAAAAAAAACGTGATCATCAGTTTGACAACACATGTGCTGCAAATCCTCACAACACATGCAAACACAAAAACGCGCTGCATATACAAAAACGCGCTACATTTACAAAAAGCGCTGCAAAGAGCACAAACCACAACGGAAATGTTTCAAGGGGGACCCCAAAAAGTGACGGACCCTACTTGACAACAGCACAAACTAAAAAATATTAAAATATATTATGTAGGCATTAACTCCATGTAATGTGTTTCACTAACAGAAAATTGTTTTAATATGTGGCATTGTTGTTAACTCATTCAACTTTAAGAGATGATAATTTAGTGGATGATTTAAAAATATTCGTTAATCATCTGTAGCATACTAATGTGATGTAATCATAACGGCCGCCTGAGGCGCTCGACGACCACGTCATCTGTGAGCGTGAGTTTCTAGAAAACTGAAAAACACTTTATTAAAAATAATAAATACATGAAATAATGTACAGTTATTTAGTTTTGTTTGCAGTTTTTATAGTATTTAATGATTGTGAACACATTGTGCACTCAAATGCCGTACACTATACAGGGATTAGTGAATAAGTGAAGGGTGAGTTGAACTGGTTTTGGACGCACATCCTAGTAGGGTCCGTCACTTTTTGGGGTCCCCCTTGAAACATTTCCGTTGTGGTTTGTGCTCTTTGCAGCGCTTTTTGTAAATGTAGCGCGTTTTTGTATATGCAGCACGTTTTGTGTTTGCATGTGTTGTGAGGATTTGCAGCACATGTGTTGTCAAACTGATGATCACGTTTTTTTTTTTATTTGCATGTGTTTTTTTTTTTTATTTGCATGTGTTTTCTTATTTGCATGTGTTTTTTTTTATTTGCATGTGTTTTCTTATTTGCAGCGCTTTGAGCTCTCTCGGCCACCGTAGTTTTCTGTCTAAAACCCAAAGAAGAGAGATTGTAAATTGCTTAGAAAGTTCTTAGTAAGTTCAGCAAATAGGTTACGGCACTGGAAGTTATTGTAGTGTAGAGGAGAGAGTAAAGCAAGCTGATTAGAGAAATATCCTCAAGCTTCAGTGGGTTATGATGCAGCTGAACGGAAACAGACCATACATACTTTTGACATAAATACAGGTTTTTCTTGCTGTTGTCTTGTTGTCTCAAGACATTCATTTTAAATCATGTGTGTAACGATATAAATATATGTATAGAGATTCCTCAGACTTTTATACACCATAATATTTTATATTATTACCGTTTATAATTGTATAATAACAAGCGCAGCCATCTTTAGAATTTAGTCTTTGAACTTCTGTTTTGCAGTAGCTCTGTAGTGTATATTTCTATGGCATCGCTAGTAGGATTTACTTATTGTAGAGTTAACGAACGTTATTATGAGCATTGTAATGTTTGAAGCGGAGGTCATAACATATGTTTTTAAAATCTTACCTTCATTCTGTGGAAATATAAACAGGAAGACAGAACACAATGAGTGAAAAGGGGCGGGGCTACATAGAGTGTCGTTACCCTGCCATTCACGACTCTTCTCCATAGACTGTTAAAAAATAATAATAAAAAAAAGCTCCTCTCTAATGGACTATGGATAGTAAAGTGTCATTGGATGTGAACTTCAGAATCATGGCAGAAATAGCTAGTAGGTCACCGACACCCAAGTACTTTTTCGCCTGGTTTATGAATACTGTTAACTGACCCTTCGCCGGCAGTTTGATTGACAGGCGATCTGACCAATCATAACCCCGAATCCGCCATTTTGTCCAACAAAGCAGTCAGGGGAGTTAGTAGATTAATGTTGGAGAACTTGAACTTGAAAAATTGTGTGTACTCACATCTTTCCACACTTGAAACAACATTCCTTCTGATGTTCATTCATGTTTATTTGATGCTATAAATGAACTAGTATGAAGAGATGATCGGTTCACGAGCCGCTTGAAGGAGCTACAGCGATCTGTCACGAAACATTAAAGAGCCACTATATGGTATTTATTGTTTAAACTTCTTTAAAAAATTACAATATTTTAAATTTGAAACCGTTTCATATTAAAAGTAACCTGCTCTGTCTTCGCGTTGTCAGTGTCTTTGCTAAGGGTCAATTCAGACATGCTAATTTCATATGCTGCTTTTCACCTACGAAATAGAAGATATGAATATTCAGACACAGTGTTGGTGTTTGAGGCATATTCAAGAAGAAAAAAGTCATAACAGATTTTAAAGTAATCCATAAAGTTTCATGAATATAAATATTATTGACAAGAATTTATCCAACAATACTGTGCTGAGACAAAATTCCATATGAATACGGGTCAGGAGAACCCTTTTACAAATATGTAAATGACATTGATGGGGGTCAGAAACAAGTTTTTTGAAGAATTCATGGAATATAAAATAAATGTTTTATAAATAAATAATTATCACAGTATTATTGGTCAATATGAACCTTTATGTATAGGGTTAACTGTAATAGATGCATCTAGGGCACAAATTGGGTCTATTATCTGCAAATATAGAATAAACACATACAATACTTGATTAATTGTCATTTATCAACCATTTTTATTCAAAGTGACTTGCAGTATATTCATTTTCTGACATTATACAATAAAAAGGTTACATTTTGTCTATTTTATATTTGTCATTTCTTGAAATCCTTGTTTTATATAACCAGTAGTGCCTCTTTATTTTCAGTTATAGATATTTTGTGATGTTCTATTTCAACAGAATATGCAAATTTAATTCTGTGTAAAGACATGTAGTCATGTTGGTACAAAAAACTTAAAAAAAATATTCCTGGATGCAACTCCAATGAATCAGTCAGAAAAGTTCAAATTAGCTGTATACATTTGGGCTATCCATTCAACCCTGTTATAACATATTTAGTGACCATCACAATTTATTTGTCTTTCCAGGAAGCAGTTCAGATTAGGGTGCCAGATGAAACCCCTCAGCATCTTAAAGCATACCGTAAGACCGCAATTCCTTGATGAGAGCCGTTTTCTTGACATCATAGAAGACCTTGCGGATGTTGTCGGTGTCGGTTGCACAGGTAAAGTGTTTGTAAATTTCCTTCCGTACTCCATTTTCACGGTTTGTAGCTTCTCTAAGGTACAGATCTCTGATGTAGTCCATCGCTTCATCCTTGTTTTGCTTTTGGCCTAGGATCATAGTAGGGTGGAGTTGGAGAACATTGAGATAAGAAAAGACAAGGAAAAGGGGAATAAAATTCAACCAAAATTTAAATTTGACAAAAAAAAAAAGAAAGGAAAAAGAACATGTAGATATATAAATATAAACTACTTTTGGTAACACTTTATTTTACAGTGTCCTTGTTACACATTACTATTTCGATTCTTAATTTTGGATTCATTGAATTCAATACATTTTCACTGGCCCACCACAAAAAAGTAATAAATTAATAAAATAGTTTTACGTATTTTGTAAACATAGATTGTTTTTGACCCATGTATCCTTGCATTGTAATAAATAAGGTTATGACACCCAATGTTTTAGATTCCAGTGAAATTTAACAATTCTCGATTCCATTTGAGACCACAGCTAAAACTACTCATAAGTTTCAAAGTAAACAGTCATTAATAAAAAAGAACAAATAATTAAACTACAAGCAATAGAACAAATAAATAAATACATCTTTATTAAAGTTACAAAAACGTTATTGAGTGAAGAAGAGCAAGGCAGCTGTAGGAATATTCGGTTGCTGTCACTTTAACAAATGCACAGATACAATAATGATACTCGTGTATTCTTTATTTACTATTTATTTCTTTGTTTACCTACATACTCACAAAGGTGGGTATTTTGAGATGAATTTGTCCGTTTAGATGAAAGGAGAGGTGAAAGAATTAATTTTATTATTTGCACGCTGTCTGAGACGTGCGCCGTAAGCGCCGTAAACTTCTCACACATCGCGCGCGAGTTCTCTTTCACTTGAATGCTGACATTTGCAAAGCTTAAAAATGCGTGCAAACAACAAACTTTAGTGACCATGCGATGTTAAGCACTAAATGAATGACATTTTCCTCTGCAACATCACGCAAGGTAAATAAGATGATGACATCTAGTGAAAAAGACTTATTAATAAGTTTAATGTCAATCAAATATTATGTTCAGTATTTGGGGAAATAAATGAGAAGCTGCTCACTGCAGAGCCATAACCTCCAGCTCACCCTCTCTCGACCTACTGTGGGCATGATGGGAGCTGCGTCGCCCAACCACACCCTAACCCTACCCATAACCCTGTCTCTTCACCCATTAAACAGGTTAACTCCACCCTTGAGCTCCAGAGAGGTGTGTAATAGTATGTGTTGCTGAGGAAGCACAGAGGCAAAGGTGAAACAGGAATGAGGTATTTTTAATCGAAGTCCAGGGAAACATAACACAGAACACATCTATACACCAACGAGAACAGACGAGGACTGAGGGAAAACACAGGGAATATATACAGGTGCAAACACAGGGAGAAACAAGGTAATTGACAACACACAGCTGATGAATATGAAGATAAACGAGTGGCGGAAAAAACCAAAACAAAGAGCACATGTGGAACATAAACAGAGTCCAGGACAGTTATACACGTAACATTACCGCCCCCTCCCGGAAGGCGCGACCTCGCGCCAAAAGGAGTCCAAACAGGGATGGGGGGGGCGATACCTGGACTCCAGGGTGGACTCCAGGGCGGCGGCCATGGCGAAGCAAGGAGCTCAGGCGACCAGGGCGGTGGCCAGGGTGGAGCCAGGAGCTCAGGCGACCAGGGCGGAGCCTGGAACTCAGATCGCCAGGGCGGAGCCTGGAACTCAGGCCGCCAGGGCGGAGCCTGGAACTCAGGCGGCCAGGGCGCAGCCAGGAGCCCAGGCGTCCAGGGTGGCGTGGCCTTCTTGGCCTCTACGGCCACAGACATATGGCCCTCCTCCCCAAATTTTAATGGCCGGAGCTATCCTGGGACTGTATTCAGGCGGCGGAAGGTCTGGAGCCGGTTCAGGGAGCTCAGGCGCGGGAGATTTGGGGAGCTCAGACGCTGGAGATTCAGGGGACGCTGGAGATGCTGGAGCGGCTTCAGGAGGATCGGGAGCGAGCTCAGGAGAATGGTAAATGGAGTGGACTCCTGAAACTCTGGAGTGGACTCAGAATCAATCAGCCACTCCTCCTCAGCCGGTGCACTCAGCCCGGTGCAGGCGGCAGCCGATGAGGTGTGTATGAACACATCTATACACCAACGAGAACGGACGAGGACTGAGGGAAAACACAGGGAATATATCCAGGTGCAAACACAGGGAGAAATGAGGTAATTGACGAGAAACAGATGATCAATATGAAGCTAAACGAGTGGCGGAAAAAAACCTAAACAAAAGAGCACATGTGGAACATAAACAGGACAGTTATACACATAACAAGGTGGAGCTGGAGGTCATTTGTTTCTGCAGCGAGCACCACTTGGAATAAATATGAAAGAATTGATATCGAATTGACCACATTTTAAAAAACGATTAATCGAAAAATAATTTTTTTTTGCCCAGCCCTGTTTATTTCAAGCTTATTGGTAAGAAATAACACAAGTTGCACCAACAAATTGTACTCAAATAGTTTTTGAACACAATTTAAATATAATTAATTGGTAGCAGGGTTATTTTGGTAAATTTTGGTAACGTAGAAAAAATTGCATGCTACATATAAAATAGAAAATAAAAATGTAAAATGTAGTTTTTAGCTTCTGAGGTTCACAGTCAGTATTTTCTGAAGATTAACCATCTCCATAACCATTTGTTGAGGAATAATAAAAAAAAAATTGTATTTATATTTTTGTACGCTATTCATGGAAAATGCCTCATATCTAGTATGATCCTGGTGATGATTATAAACATAAACATTAGCCTTAAGTAATATTTCCAGTTTATGTTACAATAATTCAGGACATAATATTTTTTTCTTTTATTTCTCATTAATTATAAACATATTGCAAAACTAAATAATCTTTCCTGATTGACTCTGTCAACACACTAATATTAGAAATGATTTCTAATTTTAATGACAGCAGATGGACTATTTGAATTAATTTGAATGCTTAAATGACAATGTAAGCATTTTGTACGTATTAACAATGAATATATATTCCAGTGCAGTTTAACTAATAACAGTTTCATGTGTATAGAGAGTATTATACTTGTTTATACACAACAAAAACACCATCAGAACTTTCAGAACCGAACTATACTTTTATATACATCATACGGTAAAACTTTATTTTACAGAGTCCTCGTTACATGTACTTACTGTAGTAATAACAATAAATTTTGCAGATTTACATGCAACTAATCCAAGTTCATGTTATTAATAATTATTACTCAGTATACTTAAATATATAATTACACTGTAACAACGACACCTTTAAATAAAGTGTAACCTATCATACTGTATGTATAAACAAATTCACACATTTGATGACAACTTAAACTTGTATTACAGGAAAGTAACAATATAAGCTCCATTTTGAGAGACTAAAAATAATATAATTTGTAATGAAAAATGCTGTTTTAGATTACGAAAATGAGCAAAATAGAAACATTTCCACTTTAAGACCCCAACTTACATATGGCTTTTGCTTGTGTGATAAAAATAGCAGACCAGGTTACATAAAGGAAAAAT
Source organism: Zacco platypus (assembly GCA_038088235.1). Lineage (NCBI taxonomy): Eukaryota > Metazoa > Chordata > Actinopteri > Cypriniformes > Xenocyprididae > Zacco > Zacco platypus. The sequence continues at coordinate 39,600,174 of CM076086.1, read as the reverse complement.
GATTTTCTTTCTGTGCAGTGACTCTCCACCCTCTTTATTTAAGTAATCAGTAAAGTCAAATATCATCCAAACGTTGCTTTGTATGTCTCAGGTCAGTCTCGCTGGCAGCTACGGTGTTGTATTCTTCTTGCCTCCCCCTCGAAACCAGAACTTGCTGAAAATGTTTCAGCTGTATATATCTTTGTGACAACTTCCTCATACTTTCAGTGTGATATCACTTTAAGCAGGTGACTGCCAGTGTTGGAATGAATGGAAAGCTTCAGTTTTTGAAGTTTTTTTTCCACCAAAATGGCAAAACAGAAGTTGGTATAATAGAATAGATAAAGCAAAGACAAAGAAAAGCATAGTGGATGCACAAGGAAAAATAATTCAAGCCATCATTTGTGCGTCCCTCCAAATTCATTTTATTAGACTTCACGGGCTGCTCAGAGCACTCCGTATTCCTGCAGAGACCTGATCAGAACAGTGTCTTTTACATCACTGAAAACCATCCGGATGTTATTGGTGTCCGTTGCACAGGTGAAGTGAGGGTAGATGTTTTTGCACTCCCTTGACTCAGAATTCACAGCCTTCTGTTTATACATCTCTCTGATGTAGGTCTTGGCGTCTTGCGCATCCCGCTGTCTGCCTGAGGGTGGCACCAAACCACAGAGGAGGGGAGGGGTTAGTACAAGCTTGGAAGTTAAGAGCGATTGAACTGGGAGGAGCACATGCAAATTAAAGAGGCGGGAACAATGAGGTAAGCAGAGAGAGATAATTTGACTAAGCAAACATTTTTAAAATCACTATTGTTGAGAGCTTCTGCTTGAGAATTAATATTTAACCCTTTTAGAGTCAAAAGAGCTCAAAGTTCGTATGAATTAAAGGGACAGTTCACTCAAAAATGAAATTGCTTGTCATTTTAAACTGACCTTGTAATACTTTATTGGTCAAAAATAATTTGATTATTTCTACCTTTTTGTGCTCAGTAATACTGTGAAAAATTATTAAATGTATTATTATTTATATAACACATACTTACATATATATATATATATATATATATATATATACTGTCACTTTAATTCAATGTGTGGTTAAAAAAAGTATTAATTTAAAAATGAATTGTGACATTATTTTCATGAAAAAATCTCATTATCAATAATATAAATAAAAAAAATATTATTTAAGTTGTATTTGTAAAATGTTGGTATTTGTTTTTCTGAACTTAATTTATACTTATTTTAATTTTATTTAAATTATGATCATTTAATTTAATAATATATGAGTAACCCTTCTACCGAGATCTTACTCGTCCCGCTCGAACCTGGGTATAAGCTAAAGGCCATCTCCAATATGGAATTACCCCTATCAGGGAATCTGTTTGCCACTCTTTCTGCCTATAAATGCACAGAATTGGCTATTTTTTGGTTGCCGTTGGTAACGGGGGGTAGAGGGTGAGAGATCTAACGCGATCAAACTGGGGCCTTTTGCACAAATAGTGCTCCATATCAGTGCCAAGGAACTATATCTATCCTAAACCATCTGTGAAAGAAAGAAAAACAAAAAACAAGGGCATGGCAGGTCAGGGCCTATCTACTAAGTTGTTAGTGCACAAACCCTTCTTTCCATACCTCCAAAGCCTGAGAAGTAACTTTTTAAGTCTGACGTCTTGATCTTTTCCTCCAGGATGTCCATCTTGTTTAGGAAGAGGATGATGGAGGCAGTGGCGAACCACGGTGAGTGGATGGTGGTGTAGAAGAGCGACAAGCTCTCTTTCATCCGGTTCTGGAGTCGGAGAGAGGAAGCGTTCACAGAAAAAGTTAATCATAAGAGAGACTTTAGGTGCAAAAGAGATTTTGCAATTTATTAGTGCTGCAAACGTCAAACGATAGTAAGTGGATCTGTCAAGAAATGGCCAGGTCATGTTTCACCTGTAAAAAAAAAATGTTTGCCTAAATACATTTTAAATACAGTTCAGTCATGAAACTCTTACAAGCAGCTGATTGGTTCTCTTAAAGCTGACCGCTTTGGCAAATTGATCTGTTTGTTCTATCTATGTAATCTATTTATTTCCGTCCTGAACCAGCTCAAATTTTCTTAGTCCTCCACCTTCCCCAGCACCACCTGCTTAGATCTGATAGGGAGATTCCTTACAGTAGCTTGCATTCTATTCACTATATTTATCTGAGGACTAAGCCTAGTATGTACATTTAATTCTCATCTAAAAATGCTTTTTAAATTCATCCTGAGAGTTGTCATGACTGAAATAAAATCAAGACTATTTTTTGGACCATTGAAATGTTTTGCATTGTGACATTAAAAAAAATCTCATTCTCATTACTATTATACAAAGAAAAAAAAACTTGATATTTCTTGTACTGAATTTAAAGTTGTCATGAAATGGAAGTTGTGATCATCTTTTCTTAATAAATTGCTCATTTTGATTTCATGGTCACTTTAATTTATGATGATTTTATTTTTATTTAAATATGATAATCTTACTTAATACAATTATAACATTAATGTAATGCAAAAATAAATACATTCAGTTTTAAATTAAACTAAGTATCTACATTATGCTACTATTTACAGTATAATTAGATTTACTGTAGCATTACTGTAATTTTAATTTACCATGGAAAAAAAACATGTCTAGACTAGATGATTTTCATAACTGAACAAGTGTTATTTTAGTATTATTCATAATACTAAAGTAATGTTAATGTAAGTACTATAGTATTTATATACTATTATAAATACCTCAAATTTATTTTTTCAGTTTTAATTTTATTTTTAAGTTTTAGTAATTTTGTTTTTGCTTTTGTCATTTTTATTAGTTTTTATATATTTAGATTTATTTTATATCAGTTTTAGTCATTTTAGTTCTTTGACATACTAATTAAGTTTTTCATCTAATGTTTGTATTTTATTTGATTTCAGCTTTATTTCAAATAACAAACAATATTTTAGTTTATATACTGTAGTTTTAGTTAACAATACTGAATTATATAATGTTACAATGGAAAAATAAGTTTTTCATTTTCAAATAAATATTTATATGTTTCTCTGAATTTACATATGACTCAGGACTTGGGCAAAACTGACCCAAAATATAATAATCAAAGCCATTAATTAGGATGAGTAGGAACGAGAGAAATACAGACATATTAAGGGGGGTGATGGAGACGCTCACCTCCATGTTATTCTCCTCCAGCACTTGGTCGTACTCGCTGAGGGAGGCTAAAAATATGAGCGATGTCACATTCTCAAAGCAATGGATCCACTTCCGCCTCTCTGACTTCTGGCCACCAACATCGACAATTCTTCGGAGAAAAAAAAAGTGGTAAGATCGAGATTAAATTGTTTACTCTTGAAACTTTCTGTCTAAACCAGAAACATTCAACACTAACTGTCAACCCCTATTGATTTGTTCCGACTTCCTTACTGTCATATGTCAAACCTGTCTACCTCAAAATATACTGGATCAGGTAATCAACTCGCACCATTTTTAAACATATTTCTTATTAAGAAAAATCTAGTATGTTTTACATTTTCTGAAAAAAGTGCAAAACTTGCCGCAACAAGGCTAGAATGTTTACGGTTGCTATTGCTAAGGTGTATTTTTTTCTAGGTGGTTGGTTTTCTAGGTGCTTACACCACGGTTTTCCAAACGTGAACCCCTGGAGGTTTGTGATGGAACTGCAGGGGGCTCGCGAGTTAATGAAAAGTTAATGTTTTCTTCTCGATTGTAAAATGGCTTATATTGGGCGCGACTTGATTTTGTCCATGGGGAATTGATTGGATGGTTGGATGGGCGTGGTCTGCTATTGGTCGATCTCATTTAAGTGACAGGTTCTCCCGCCCTCACACAGTAAACACATCAGTAAACACTTTCAAGGGCACATGAATAAAAAAAAAAACTGATGCATAATGGATGAATCAGATAAATCATTAATAATAAATATCACTTCATTTTAATTTCATAGTGACTTTAAATGATCATTTGAAAAATGAAAATATTCAAAATAAAAATCTTACTTAAATATTTTAAATATATGAAGGCCTGGTTTCACAGACCGGGTTTAGACTAAGCCAGGATTAGGCCTTAGTTTAATTAGGGCATTTAAGTAGATAAATAAATGTGCCTTAGAAAAAAAACATTACTGGTGTGCTTCTTCAAACATTGGGACATATTTTAAGATGTATCAGTGCAAGTTGCTTTCAGTTAAAACAGCTCAGAAATTCATTTTAGTCTAGGATTAAGCTTAAGCCTTGTCTGTGAAACTGGGGGGGGGGGTATATTTGCGGTACCTGAGGGTGATCTTCTCCACGCTGAAGGCGTAATCGTTGATGCCTGTGGTGGGAAATCGGACTCGCAGCACGTCCTGCGCTGTGGGGATGTATTCTGGGGCCGCGATACGGTCCAAATTTGTCATATAGCTAAAAAAAAATATGCAACATACTTCAGTGTTACATTTCAGAACTGTGTGAGTGTGATAAAGTGCCATGATGTTTGCCTTTGGGTTTATTGGTGTTTGTGCTTTAGACGGCAGTTTAATTAAACGTCCTGGTTTGTTTGTGCTTCTTATCATGGCCAGGTTTGTAGAACTGAGAACACGATCGGGCAAGCAGGAGGAGAGAATGAGAGGGACATGCAGAACCGTGTAAAGGAGTGATTAGGTAACGATTAACAAGAACGCTCTGATATACTTCACAGGAAATTTACTTAACAATATGCAGCTCTGCCTTCAATTTAAAGGGCTTCAGGTGTGTTAACGGCATTAACAAAAACACTTACTATGACAATCCGAAAACTGAAAATATGAAAATATAGGACTAAAATAAGAGACAAGGCATCAATAGTCAATATAAGAGAAGAGATGGAAATACTGACTTGCTTGGACCTGCATGCTTGTCTAAAGATATAGCTGTATTGCCCTCCAATGGTGCCATTTGGATCTGCACAAACTATTTCAGTGGTTTTTCAACATTATTTACATGAATGTACAAAAATTCCTTGCTCAGTTCACTTTGGAAATTAAGGTGATTTTTTTTTAAAGTTAGACAATATTAAAATTAAACTGTTAAAATTCTTACTAATATTGTGTTAATTTTGAAACAATAACAAAAATTTGAATATATGTGAGAAATATATTAATGTAATAATAACTGTAATTCTAATAATATTGATAATTTAATATTTAATAAATGATAATTAAAATCATAATATAATATTACAAATAAATTAGTTAATACATTTTCATAACATATAATACATAATAATAGTGTAAACATAATTTTAATTTAAAAAAAGTTAGTATAATATGGATTAATATACAAAATGTAAGAAATATGTCAATAATTAATATCTTTATTTATATTAATAATTAGGTCTAGATTTTTTTTAAACTGCTCTCTGGAATACTTGACTCTGATTGGTCAGTATGGTTCACATTCTGTGGTCAAATATGTTTTACAAATATGTTTTACTCTGCTGGTGTCACGAACTGGCAATAAGAGTGGAGTAAAGAACAAAAATAGTCTTTCAAAAATCCAACAAACTCAACCACGTTAAAATTAGATGGTACCAGACAAAGGCTACATTCAGACTGTCAGTCCAAATCCGATTTTTGTGCATATCTGACTCAGACATGAAATACGAGTCTGATGGCTCTGAACGGATTTTGCGTGGTTTATGTGATTTTCTCATGCCATGTAGAACATAAACATCAGACATTTTTATAGGAAACATGCTGAAAGTCGCTGCAGAAACAAGGTTGTGTTGTTGGAAAGTGCAGAAAGTGACAATATAACAGAGACATGTTTTAAAACAGGCGTAGACGACAGCACGGAATAAAGCCGCTCATACCAGTCTCCTATGTTTATGTCGTTGCCTCATCATAACGCAGTAGTCCAGTGTGCGGCAGCTGCACATTGTCATGTTGTAAATAAGACAACATCTGTATTGCAAACCCCTCCATGCTGCGGTTGTTGCTGTATTTGGCGTATTCCTACCAATACAACATTATTGCCATAGAAACCAATGTAGAGAACGAAAGAGCGGCATTGACAGACAAATCGGTGCACATCAATTTTAGATCAGATTCCGGATTTAGACTGACAGTGTGAATGTAGCCATTGAAACACAGGAAACAAACAAAGCGCGTAAAGGTGCGTTCACGCCATGTTGAAATTACCTTAATTTCGAGGTTTCAACTTGTAGAAAGTGTTCACGTTTTCATAAGACTCGTGATTGACAGACGATTTAACCAATTATAACCCCGAATCCGCCATTTTGTCCGACAAAGCAGTCAGGGGAGTTAGTAGATTAACGTTGGTGAACTTGAACTTCAAAAATTGTGTGTAGTCACATCTTTCCGCGGTTGAAACAACATTCCTTCTGATGTTCATTCATGTTTATTTGATGCTATAAATGAATTAGTATGAAGAGATGATCGGATCACGAGCCGCTTGAACTGAGGAGCTACAGCGATCTGTCACGACACATTAAAGAGCCACTATACGCTATTTATTGTTTAAACTTCTTTAAAAAACTACAATATATATGATATGAAACTGTTTCATATGTCTGTCGACACGTTGTCAGTGTCCTCTTTGTTCCGGAATGAATATTTCACTGCGTGAGAACATGATGTGTGGCGTGAGAGCGCATGGCTTGTCGGACATAGCAACAGTAACTAAAGGAGGAGGGTCTTTGCCAAGGGTCAATTACAGTTTGTAAGATGGTACTTTCTGAGAGCTCCTCCTTGTAACATGTGACCGCTGCAGCATTTAAGCTTTGATAATGGTGCTATAGAAAAGCATAATTGCTATGTGCTATAGAAAACGTCACGTGTTGTCATCTCGAGCCTATGGTAATTACAACATGGCATTAAAGCTGCATAAATACACGGATAATTGACTAGAACAAAACGGGAGTTAACTAATTAAGTACCAGGGAAACTAACAAAGAACTAAGGAAAACAGGAACACAGAAACAAAACAAAACAGAGCATACATGTGACAGCTGGCTCTCAACTGAATATTTCATAGCCACATTATTTATTTATTTAGTATTTTTCATGTAATAAATATGCTAATGTGCAGTCAGCTGGTCATTATTTCAAAATCAAACCCTTTAGAATGATATAAGACTTCATGTCAGGGTCCTGATCACCCCATCCAAGCTGATTTCTTTTTGATTGAGATACTTACTATTCTGTAGAGTCTAGAAGCTGGTACTCTCTACGACGACCGTAACAGGCTTTGATACCCGCATCAGCCCAAAGTCGACGGATACCTTCCACATACATTCTGTCCAAATGTGTTATCTGACGAATTTCCACTTCCTGAAACTGTTGCCCATATATCTAAGGATATACAGAATTGAGGAACAATTGAGGCTTGTTTATAAGAACATAGTGTGGTTGTTAAATGTAATCCTGGTCTGTCTGAAAGGAGAACAGTCACTGTTATACTATTATAACAATTTTCGTGATTATACAAATATTAAAAAGAATATAATGCTTCTACATTTTTATATTTATAAATATAATTCTCAATTTTTATTTACATTTTTTATATAATTGATTATATGCATAATGTCATGTATATAATATACATATTTATAAGTATACCTTTTATAAATATAAAAAGTGTACCAATTATTAGTTTTTCAAAATGCATGAATATAAAAAGTGTAAGTAACATATATATTTATTTTTATTGTATTTATATCACATTTATATCTTTTAAAATGTATAGATATTTTATATAGATTGACGCATTGTCCATTAAACGTACATAATTTAAATATAAGATACTAATATTTTATGTGACTAATACTAATACTTTATATACCAATAATTTATAATAATTTTATAGTAATTATTATACATTTTTAACAAGTAAAAAAGTATTTCACAATATATTAAAATATATTGTATATAATATATATATATATAAAAAAGGTGAATCTTCAAAATGCTGTATAGTTTAATAAACAACAAAAAATATTGTAATTTTGTTTCAATGAATGACCCCACCCATTGAAACAATAATCTCAAACTGCTGTGTGAAACAGGTAGTAACGGCTTGTGCAAATTGTGCCATCAGTGGGCGTTTAAAACCGGGAGGGGTTCAAACCAATTGTTTGGCAGGTCACCTCGTTCTGTGGGTTAGCGTAGGGAATCCTTAAGGTGTTCATCGCCCCTGTCAGAGCCTTCATCGCTGTGAAGATATTCTGGAACACCATTTTAGTGTAGCCACGCCTGTCTTCTTCCGAAAAGCCCTTGCCATGAATAATCCTCATCTGTTTAATAAAAGTCGTCTTCCCGCTTTCTCCGGTGCCTGAAATCCACAAGAATAAAAGGATATGCCTTTAACTACTATGTACAAACAAGCACTTATTTGTGAACATATGTTTTATGTAATTACATATGTAATTAATTCTGTAATTACATCTATAATTCCACTGTTGACCCTTTCTTGCCCCTTAACCCACCCTTAAATCTACCCATACCACCAAACCTGTGCCTAACCAAACCCCTATCCCACCTAAATAGAATGGCAGCTCTGGTTCCGGAAGTATTTTTTCCATTCATTTTTCCCATAGGGATTTTAAAAGTTTTCATTAAAGCATTATAAGCTATGAACCAACGCAACCAGTTACAAGGTGAATCGCAACACTACAAACTTTGATTCAAAGCCAAAAAGTATTTGAAAATCGGACAACAAGACAAAGGCACTGTGTACTTAATGGTTTGTAGTCTATGATCTCATGAAGCATTTCAAACAGTGTAATTGATATAAAAACGATAGAGAAATGTAAAACTGATCTGATCATTTACAAATATTGATTATGAGGCCGTTTACACAAGCCCGTTTTCAGCTACTTTTTATCCATTTCGGTCATTCATTTATATAATGGTGTTTTGGGAGTCTGAAAATGCAAACGTTTGATAACGGGTTTCAAGTTTTTGATAATGATACCATTATTGTCTCAGTTTAATCTACAAAAATGTGAATCACAAAAAGAAAAAACAGATACGTCATGTACATGTCTATTATGTGTTCAGTCTATATGCGTGTAATATTTCTTTACAAAGTGACATCGCCAACTACTGGCCTGGCAGCAGAATCCAGCATTTTTAGACATTTTCACGGATCCATGTGAATGGGGATCGTTTTGACAACGATATATATTTATATACACACACACACACAAATTTTTCAGTATTTTGAGAGCATCGACTCGATTACGTGTTTCGCGATGCTTCATGGGAGTGGGCAGAGCTAAAGATCTATTTTGGAGAGTTTAGCTTTTTCAGACTCTCTGATTGGTGTCTTTTTTTTCTGTACAGCATCATGGGTAATGTAGATTTTGTGCTGTTAAACAAATATTTTAAATATTAGCTGCAATAATGCAGTCTGACAGCTTCAGCCGAGGCAAATACCATGGATTAACAACCTCGTACGTCACAGTAGGTCTGTGTTTAAAGGTTTATAAGTTATCGTTCAAAATCAATTACCCTATGGAGAAAATCGATGGAGATTTTATTTCTGGAACCCGACTGTTGCTAGCTATAGTGGCAAAAGTGTTTTAGCAATACAAGAAGTACACTGTAAAAATGATTATTTTTTAAAAAACTAAATATTTCTTTTGACGCAAGTACATGGTATTTAAAGACACCTGATAATATAAGGTGAGGTTGAATAAAAAAATAAAGTAAATATTACATGAAACAGAAAAGGGATGTCAAACACTACTTCTGAAACCAGGTCATGGTATGACAAAAATGGAGAACCGAAAGGAATGCAAGATGCAGATGATAGCATATGAGGCTTTCCTCATGCACAAAGGAATGTTATCTGTCCTGTTAACAAAGCGAGATGTTTGAATCGCAACCGACAGACAGAGACGTGCAGTGTCAGAAAGCATGTGGCCGGACGTGTATGGATGCCTTCAAACTGAGGTGTCCTCCACCATCGGGGACTTTCTCTGCTGTAAAGTCTACAACTATTTCTCTCTTATTGTTTTCGTTTAAGTGATTTGAGCAGAGAAGCGTTAAATATTATCTGTGACTCTAACTGCAAATATTTGACATGCAAACAATCACACATCCCGTCATCAAATCAGTGTGAGCGGTGGCAGAAAGGGAGTCGAATGATGCAGTATTGCAAAATGCACATTTTTATACCCATTTCATTACTACAGCAATGAGCAAGAAAATAAATGTCAGGCATGTACTGATGTCCTTGAGAACTTCAAGAATGTGTCCCTTAAGATATCTCATGACAAATTTAAAAGCTGATAAAGAGATTAGTCATACTAACTTGCTATCAAAAAGGTAGGTGGCCCAACAACAATGACTTGTCAAGCTGTGAAATTCTTTACAACACTCTTATTCCCTCCATTTAATTCATTTGTCACAACTATCTGTCTTTCTGGCTTGCTGATTGTAACAGTAATGCGGTATAATGTTCATATTATATATATATATATATATATATATATATATATATATTAGTACTGCATGTTGTAATTTGCCACAACTTTTTTGTGTCCCAAAATGTCACAACTTTTTTTACTGAAGTTTAATTGGTTACATTAATTATTTTTTAATTTATTTTTAAACGTATTTAAATTTTTAAATGTATGACAATGCCCCTCTTCAGACAAACAACAGTTGCACATTCTTGTATAATTATTATACAAGTGATATATCTATTTGTCAACTTTGGAATGTGATACATATTTCACTAAGTCAATAAGAACATGCATAAACATGTATTTTCCAAATAATGGTTTACTCCCATTACAGTTACTGCAATGACTCCAGATCCACTCGCCATATCCACATGAACAAAGATCTCAGCTCTTCGGATGATTTCTTCAGTGTCCATACTTGTGCTTTAAAAAATGTATTAATAGAGACAGAGATCTCACCTAATAAAAGTACTTTGATTTCTCTCCGTTCTTTTTTCTTCTGCTCTGCCAGGATTTTTTTGATTTGATTGTGTATTTCTATGGCTTTTTTCTCCTCTTCAGACAAGCAGCAGATGCATGTCGTATAGCACCGTCTCCAACAGCTCCCCATCTCTCCTATAGCACAGAATGAAACTTTTAAAACTTTTGTTCTTTAAAAAAAAGAAGGAAGAATTAAGAAATTTACAGCGTATACAATAGCGACGTTGTTTTGAATGGACTCTTATGAAAAGAATCAAATGAACCGGTTCACAAAGCCGTCGAAAAAAATCGCTCGCTACTGAATCGATCTAAGAGGTTTTTCAGTGAACGACTGGTTAATAAGTAGCATTTATTTAATATTTTTTTGCTAAGAGATGTAAATTAATTGTCAAGAGCCATGTTGGCTGAAACAGACTGAACTGAGATTGAAATAAACTATAGGTATTTGCGTAGTGACGTAAAAGAACCACTGAATCGTTTTTAAAACTGCTCGAAAGAACCGATTCGCGGAACTTCCATCATACCCTCAAATGTATAAAATACAATTCTACTGTATACGTGTGCATTAATGGACTGGTCTGGTAAAAACCAACTATTGTTTAATTAAAATCGTTTTTAAGCTCCATTTAAAACACATTTCACAATCTCGGACTTCCCCCAAGAAGAAAAAGACGAAACCTAATACTTATAATCACAGGTGCGCAGTGCCTTTTATTATAATTATAAAGACAAGAAAAAAAAAGATAGAGACTACAATATAAAGGCGTTAAATCACTCACCTGTATTCGTCGACACACCTGTACGGAGGCAGGAAAGCCTTCACGAAACACGATCCATTTTCCTCTCAAGAGTCGAACTGGATATGAACCAATTTCTTTTTCCTGTAGAAGTTTTCTCAGAAGTCACCCCTCAAAAAATCCTAATTTTGCTGTAAACATTACATCATTTCCCCCTGGCTTCAGACAGATCTACCTGCAATTCAGGAAAGTCCGTCTTGAACTGTGTGAATATGGTCTGTGTCTCAAAACCTAGTCAGCTGTTCACTGAGACAGCGGTTTGAGGCGTTGAGGACGGAACTGAACGCAGGGGTCTCGAGCCGCGTTTTCAAAATTCTTCTCTTGACGCGAAACGCGACGCAATGGCGCATGCGTATAAAGATCGAAAATAGTACCGACCGACGAGAACGCGCCCGATGTGAACGCCCCCCTAGGCGTGGACCAGTCAGCATGTTTAGGCATCATATCTCGCAGAAATGCCGTCTTGATGGACAGCTTCCTAAGTTTTGAAAAACATCCGTTAAACAGTGGAAAGAATGCTTTAAAGTGAACATAAACCTAAAATCTGTATACTAATCCACATATATTGACATTAACTAGAACACTTACCACACTGACCTAAAAAAACACGAGTATAGATTATAGGTCTACATAGACCTATGGATTATACAAAACCTGTTTTCACAAGTGGTGTTAATTTCTTGAATAGCTGTGGAGGTATTTGACACTCCTCTCTCGGGCTCTGTGGATGTCAGTCTTTTGTCTTCGCAGGCAGAACCGGTTTATCAGGCCTTTCACAGTGTTGTGAGATATTGAGATTGCCTATAGTCCACATATCGCCATGGGAACCAGGTAAGTAAGTCAAAGTCCTGGAGAAGGTCAAAATGATTTTGGTATATTTTAAAACAGAGAAACAAGCTATCTAATATATATTGTAACATACTGTTAAATCACCTATTTCTAGCTATGTTACTTCAGGAAGTTGCCACATGGTGCCCTCAGAGATCTAAAAACAGTCCCCATATGCATGTATGTGTGTGTGTATAGCCTACATGTGTATCTATATATGTGTATGTATATATATATACAGTACTGTGCAAAAGTTTTAGGCAGGTGTGAAAAAATGCTGTAAAGTAAGAATGCTTTCAAAAATAAACTTGGTAATAGATTATATTTATCAATTAACAAAATGCAAAGTGAGTGAACAGAAGAAAAATCTAAATCAAATCCATATTTGGTGTGACCACCCTTTGCCTTCAAAACAGCATCAATTCTTCAAGGTAAACTTGCACAAAGTCAGGGATTTTGTAGGCATATAGTTAGGTGTATGATTAAACAATTATACCAAACAGGTGCTAATGATCATCAATTCAATATGTAGGTTGAAACACAATCATTAACTGAAACAGAAACAGCTGTGTAGGAGGAATAAAACTGGGTGAGGAACAGCCAAACTCAGCTAACAAGGTGAGGTTGCTGAAGACAGTTTACTGTCAAAAGTCATACACCATGGCAAGACTGAGCACAGCAACAAGACACAAGGTAGTTATACTGCATCAGCAAGGTCTCTCCCAGGCAGAAATTTCAAGGCAGACAGGGGTTTCCAGATGTGCTGTCCAAGCTCTTTTGAAGAAGCACAAAGAAACAGGCAACGTTGAGGACCGTAGACGCAGTGGTCGGCCAAGGAAACTTACTGCAGCAGATGAAAGACACATCATGCTTACTTCCCTTCGCAATCGGAAGATGTCGAGCAGTGCCATTAGCTCAGAATTGGCAGAAAACAGTGGGACCCTGGTACACCCATCTACTGTCCGGAGAAGTCTGGTCAGAAGTGGCCTTCATGGAAGACTTGCGGCCAAAAAGCCATACCTCCGACGTGGAAACAAGGCCAAGCGACTCAACTATGCACGAAAACACAGGAACTGGGGTGCAGAAAAATGGCAGCAGGTGCTCTGGACTGATGAGTCAAAATTTGAAATATTTGGCTGTAGCAGAAGGCAGTTTGTTCGCCGAAGGGCTGGAGAGCGGTACACGAATGAGTGTCTGCACGCAACAGTGAAGCATGGTGGAGGTTCCTTGCAAGTTTGGGGCTGCATTTCTGCAAATGGAGTTGGGGATTTGGTCAGAATTAATGGTATCCTCAATGCTGAGAAGTACAGGCAGATACTTATCCATCATGCAATACCATCAGGGAGGCATCTGATTGGCCCCAAATGTATTCTGCAGCATGACAACGACCCCAAACATACAGCGAAAGTCATTAAGAACTATCTTCAGTGTAAAGAAGAACAAGGAGTCCTGGAAGTGATGGTATGGCCCCCACAGAGCCCTGATCTCAACATCATCGAGTCTGTCTGGGATTACATGAAGAGAGAGAAGCAACTGAGGCTGCCTAAATCCACAGAGGAACTGTGGTTAGTTCTCCAAGATGTTTGGGCCAACCTACCTGCCGAGTTCCTTCAAAAACTGTGTGCAAGTGTACCTAGAAGAATTGATGCTGTTTTGAAGGCAAAGGGTGGTCACACCAAATATTGATTTGATGTAGATTTTTCTTCTGTTCACTCACTTTGCATTTTGTTAATTGATAAATATAAACTATTAACATGTCTATTTTTGAAAGCATTCTTACTTTACAGCATTTTTTCACACCTGCCTAAAACTTTTGCACAGTACTGTATATATATATATATGTATATATTACACATACAACACAAATATGATGGGTAGCTGGAAGAAGTGACCTGAAAAGGACTTGAAGGAAGAAGACAGCTTGCTTGCAGTTATGCAAGGCAAGTAGAATCAAAACAAACTTGAGAGTAAACTTGGCTGCTTTGTGCCCTGCATAGGTCAACATATATTTATTACTTTCGGTTTCATCTTAATATAGGCTGACATAACATAATATAACATAAAATAATAAAACATAACATAACATAACAGTTCATTTCATTTCAGCATATGTTTTGGAGTGTAGCTTATTTGTGAAGTATATTTGCACCATCTGTGAAAGCTAGAATTTGTACTCACACTAAATGCAATGCAATAAAGATTGATGTAGCTTTGATTCTTTAACAATTGAAAATGGGTTTGATTTGTTTGATTGTTTGCTTTAAATCGCATCAAATAGAAGCATGTGCTTCGATTTACAAGAATATGTATGGATTTGTATTGCTTTTGTTCAATGCCCTATTTTCAGTGGAAAATGTATGTTTCCACTATTTTTTTTGTTATAGTTTTAAATGGTCATGAGATGTTGTGGCTTTTTGGTTACAAAAAGACACTGTGTCCTAAAGAATAGAGGATAGTGTGATAATGTGTATGTGTAGGGTTCCTGGAAATCCCTGACATTGTATTTAATTTAGTATGTTTGACTGGTCCAGTGTCGCACTGGTGCTACATGTTATAAAACAGTTTCGGTTTCTTGAATTTGATTGGCTGAGCAGCGTTCCAACAGCACTCGGACTTTCACTGTTTGTATCACTCATCTTATTAAAGGTCTAGCTGTCAGCTTCTATGTCAAATTCTTAAACTGAATCAAATTTAACTGTTACCAGTCATTGGAACAGAAGATTGCATCAGATGTATTTACACAGACTTCAACACAGATCAGGGGTGGCACGGATATATTTACAGTGATTATAATTGCATAAATAACATTATAAGATTAATGTTTTAAATTTAACATTTTGAATATATAAATATGAATGGGAGAAAATAAATTATGTTAAATAAAGTCACTGTCTTAATGAATGTGCCATGGAATCATTTGATTTGTTCATTCTATTTGAGTGAATGATGACCTCAATCATCTCCCTAGTTATCTCCCAGTATACCGTGTACTCAAATTCGGGCAGGAAGCAACCTCTCTTACTACACATTGGGACACTGATGACTCTATTTCCAGCATCGTGACAACGTCCTCACTGGTATTTATGAACAACAGCAGAGCTGATATCTTTATTATCTTCTTTTTAATGTTTTTTAAAGTACATTATGATAAATACTTTTGTTACATGTGCAACATTCCTGCAATAAGTAAATTATAAATGTTAGCTAGATTATGTTCATTACCAGTCTACCAATGTAGCCTATGTTTTTGCTGAGACAAATTAAATAATGGATTGTATTTGAAAAAACATCTATCGCGTGTCATTTTGTGTAGTGAGTTGGCTCACATGATTTATGTTTCGCACTTCAGAATTTCCGTTAAAGGGTTAGTTCACCCAAAAATGAAAATTCTGTCATTTGTTACTCACCCTCATGTTGTTCTAAATCCGTAAGTATTGAAATTTCGAATCACTTATGACTTAACGAAGTCTCGCTTTCTGAACTCACGTGACTTTGGCGCTCCGAACCGCTGATTCGAAACAAAAGATTCGTAAAGCTTCGAAGCAGTGTTTTGAAATCGCCCATGACTTGACAAGTCATTATTTTGTTTCTGTTTTTTGGCGCACAAAAAGTATTCTTGTCAATTTTTAATATTAAGGTTGAACCGCTGAACTCACATTAACTGTTTTAAATATATTTTTAGTAGCTTTCTGGGCATTGAAAGTGTTAATTGTCTTGCTTGCAGTAGAGGTCTCACTGAGCCATCGGATTTCATCAACGACATGAGGGTAAATGACAATTTTCATTTTGGGGTGAACTAACTATTTAAGAGAACATAGTGGGTGTCGATGCTCCCTCTTTTTCACGGTGCATTGCGATACTTTTCAGGAAGCGAATGTTTTTTGTGCACTGAAAGCATTTTGCGATTGAGACCGGCCTAAAAATGGCTGACTCCCTGATCAGTGCCCTGACTACTGAACTAGGGAGCTGACCTAGGTGCACACTTTATTAATGGGTAATTGAATCATTGACTGATTCATAACGTGGATTCATTCAGTAACCAAATGATATGATGCGAGACGCTTCTGCTGTGGACTTGATTGGAACTATTTTTGTTGGTGACAAAAACAGGGTCCTCAAACACATTTCAGCCGTAATCACAGGAAAAAAGGTTGCAAACCTACACAAACTTCCCTAAGCACTTCTCCTTGGGAGATCCCTAATGTCATTTTGAAGGGGTTTCAACTTTGTCAAATAGGCAAGGGATGTTTATTTGCACAGATCCTCAGCCCCCTTAATTTTGACCGAGAAACGCATTATTTCCAGTTGAAGAATGTCACATGTTGTCATCTAGAAAATGATAAATATGACTTGGCGTAAACTCAGCAACTCTTCAGACAGATGCATAGACCACAACACTATTGTGACTATTGTGTATCTTTTTTTCTCTCTTTTTTTTTAAGATTTTGTCCATCAGCCCAAGCAAACATACAGGCTAATAGAAAATTAACTCAACCACATTTTGTCCAAGAATGCTCGGTTATAAATATCGATAAAACGTCCATTTGACTGATGAGTATGCAAACTTAAGTTGCATTTTGGACTCATTAGAAAAATTGAAATTCCTCTAAGGCCTTGATGAGGACAGCGTCTTTGACGTCGGTAAAGACTTTTCGGATGTCGCTGGTGTTTGTGGCACAGGTGAAGTGAGAGTAGATGTCTTTGGGGTTCTTCGTCTCATAGGAAACCGCTTTGTCCTTATATAAACTTCTGATGAACGCCATGGCATCTTGAACGTCCCGACGTTTGCCTGAAGGTGGCCACAGAAGGAAGGAAGAGTGAATCAGGTATGACAAACAAGAGATCACACATAATGCTGCCTTTCACTTTAATTGAATGTGCACCAATCTACCTTTAAATCCAGGAAAGTATGTTTTTAGATCTGAGAACTGAATCTTCTCAGCCAGGATGTCCGTTTTGTTCAGGAACAGGATGATGGCGGAATTAGTAAACCACGTTGAGTGGATGGTCATGTAGAACAGTGACAAGCTTTCTTCCATACGGTTCTGTAGCCAAAAAGAGGAAGAGTTCAAAGATTTATCAATATTAACAGATTTATCAATATTACACAGGACGGATAGGAGAGAGAATAGGAAACCTACATCCTTGTCATTCTCCTCCAGCACTTGGTCGTACTCGCTGAGGGAGGCTAGAAATATGAGCGACATCGCATTCTCAAAGCAATGGATCCACTTCCTTCTCTGTCCCCTCTGACCACCGACATCTACAATCCTGAAAAGACAGAAAGACCAAAAATCAAGTTTAGTCTCATCCACTTTTCTATTTAATCTGCTGTGGTTCATTTTCACCAAGTCTAGATTTCTCCCTAAAATCTGTTCCTTCTTCCTTTGTCACATTTCTTCTGAATCAGATAGCATCTCACCTTGACTTCCTCAAACATGTATCTTTCTGCGTAATTAAATAATTTGCATGAGGTTCCTTGTAAGTGATGTAAACGCCAGAAACCAGACACAATGCATGTGAATTGTCAGCAATGGGTTGCAAAGAAGGAAATAAAATGCTGGATCTATTTGCAAGATAAACAGGACAAACACAGTAAAAGATCAAAACTGACAAACAACAACTGAAAATGAGGGGTATATATACACTCTAAGAAACAGTAGGGACTAAACGAGGTAATTAACAAGACACAGGTGAGACACATGAGGGCAAAACAAACACTATGGCAACAGATGAACGAGACAAAGGAAAATTAACTGGGAACAGTGCAAAACTGAAATTCCAATTCAAGCAAAACACAAAGGTTACGTTCACGCTGCGAACCTTAATGCTCAATTCCAGTTTTTGCTCAGATCAGAATTTTTTTTTTGTATAGCTCTTCACATTGTTGTTTTATACGGAACCCCGCACATGACATGCAGGAAAAAAATAGTAGGCTAAATCATGCGCACACTTTACTTAGTCATTCCCTCGATTTATAAATCATACGCTTGATTTACTAATTCGGTCCCTCGATTTGCTAAATCGTGCTGCATGATTTTCAGTACAGTGTTGTACAGTAAGAGAGGATCAAAGATGGGGACAATCGACGTTGTCAGCAGGCTCTCCTGCCATGCGTTCTGCTTTACAGTGAAAAACAAAAGAATATGGGTGATCTTTCCTAAATACTCCACTTTCGTGGCAAATTTGTGGCTGCCAAGTTTCAGCTTAAGAAGCACGCAACATCCGGTAGGCTTGTTCACTCTCATTGGCTATCGTGGGTATCACATCAGAGGCAGTTCGATCAAGAGTCATTTGAGATCGGGGATGCTCAGTCTCGATCGGGAGTAGTTTAATAATTGTAATGACACTACACAATAGAGTGTAACAAAAAACAAAAATCATCTGCGACAAGCCTCGAATTGGGCCGTATCCCCCCGATTGTTTGGGTGCAAATCAGCCTTAAAATCAGACTTAAAATCTTCAAGTGTGTGGACAGCCTAAGGCTGCGTTCAGACTGTCAGTCCAAATCCAATTTTTGTTGCATATCCAATTGAAATCTGATGGGATTTAGCAAGTGTGAATGGCCAAAAATCACATCAAATACGTTTTTTCGAATCCGTTTCAAGGTACATTCAGATGTGGTTTGAAATCCTATTCAAATCGCATTTCTGGAAATTTGTTTCAGTCTGACTGCTCTGATCAGATTTCGCATAGTTTATTTGACTCTCTCACACCACGTAAAATGTAAACATCAGATAGAACAGTTGCGATACACAATGTGGACATCAATAATTCAGATCAGATTCCAATTGGATATACAAATAATTGTATTTGGACTGACAGTGTGAACGTAGCCTAATACAGATGTGGAGCAGACGACCACTACAGCAGCGTAGATGGGCTTGAAGACCCCCACGATAGAGCAGACGGGGCTGAAATCCACCATGGCGTTGCTGAGGACCACCAAGGTGGAGCAGGTGAAGCTAATATCAACCATGGTGGCGCCAAAGACCCTCAGGGCAGATGTAGCAGAATTAGTGAGCAACACAGCTGATCAGGCAAAACTGAAATACAAAGCACAGAGAAGTTACCATTGGCTACAGGGGCGGTGTCAAAACAGGCAGGTAGCTTGTCCTCCATGAACATAATGGGTCTGGCAAGGTGTCCCACGTTAATAAGTTCATGTACGACCTCTGTGGTCACATCGAGGCAGACAGGAATTTCTGGAATGACCTCTGCAGCAGCATCAAGGCAGACAGGAAACTCAGGGACGACTTCTATGCTAGCATCAGGGCAGACAGGAAGTTCATAGGTCACGATGCTGGTCTCTTGTACCGAAGCACACTCTGGAGTGGACTCATGGACTGAAGCGAGTTCTGGAGCACATGCGCTGGAGAGGAATCTTCAACTGAAGCGTAGTGCAAGGCACAAACACACCAGATGGCCATAACGGGGAGAGCAATTGTCAATAGGATACCACTGCAGAGATACCAGCTCCGCACCGACATCAGCAGTGTGTCCTGCAGACTTGAAGCCAGTCTCAAATGGCTAGGGGCTGCCTTAATGGTTTCATGTTTAACGTTCATGAAGACTGGGAATACTGATGTGGCTTTCATGACAGCTGAAGACTCTGGCGAGGTACCCTTGAAGGCTGGAGACTCTCGCGTAGTGTTCGTGAAGGCTAGAACCTCTGGTGTGGTGGACCTGCTGGCTGAAGGCTCTTGCGTGGCGGACGTGATGGCTGAAGGTTCTGGCATGGCGGCCATGGTGGGATAATGAGACACAGCTGAATGCAATCAGTGATGATGAGACTGGGCAGAGAGTTATGGGAAATGTAGTCCATTTGTGAATGGCAATTGTCTGTGATGGAGTGCCCTCTGGTGGTCGTAACATCTCTGAATGCAGATCGCCAATGTGTGAGATGAGAAATTTACTTAAGAGGTATTCTGATGTATATAGATAGATAGATAGATAGATAGGCACCGGTGTGAAAATATGCTATTTTCTGCTATTATCCTATTTACACTAAGTGCAAATAGCAATATTTTCTATTTACACTAAGTGACAATAGTAGCATTTTCTTAGAAATATGCTATTTACTCTAGGTGAAAATAGTGATAGATTCTATTTATTATCCCGAAATTATCATTGTAGGTGTAGGAAATACTAGTGTTACACATAAGGGACTTTCGCACCAAACAGTTCTAGGAACTCAGTTATAGGAACTGGCCACTAGGATAGTTCCCCGAGGACTAATTTCTACTCTGAGCAATGTTCCTGGTTGCATTCGCACCGGAAATAGGAACTCTGAAGCCGCCGACAGCAGCGACTTTAAGCGTGGCATTCACAACGCTAAAAACCAGTGGATGGAGGATGCTGTGATCAGAGCTGTGTTTGTTGTGTGCTGTCGGTTTCGTGATAACAGAGATGGAATGTAAATGCATAATTTTCACGACTGAAAGAGCAAAAAGTGGGGCTAAGAGACAAAATCTTCTATGACAACTTTCAGTATTACATATCATCAAGGCGGAGAAAAGAACACAACAATGCAGACAAGAGGTAATGCCATTATCACTGTTTTCCATGTTTGTGAAGTAAATATTTACACAGCTTTTTAAAAATACAGAGCTCCGGTGTTTGACATGCGTTTGACCAATCAACAAACACTTACGTCACTGATACTGTTATGTTCCTATAGTGCTGGTTTAGTAGGAGTAGGAGCCTAAGTAGGACCTAATTTAGTTCCCCCAAAAGGAGTTCCGATAACACATCATTACAGAAACAAGTGATAGAAGCATTGCTTATGCACATGTAAAATAACCCGATCATCAAGCATTAAAAACATATAAATCAAAACTGCATAGTGTTACCAAATGTTGAACCCAGGAAGAGGTATAGGACTGTGAATCTTTGGGGGTGTTGATGGATTCGATCAACTCCATCTGTGTTTTGATCATCGTTCTGAATCCGATCCAGACATAGCTTTTGACAAAAACACAATTTTCTCCGTTTTTTTGTTCCAAATTTTGCTTTTTTTTGCTCTTTTACTCACATTCAAGTATTGATAAAAAAAGAATGGATGAATCTAGAATAAGATGTTTTTCTTTTGATATGCTGCGAGTTCAGATATGGGTGCTATGAAAGTTTCATGAAAAAGATAAAAAATGCTGCCGCTGGCTGGCAAATAAGTATGCACTTAAAGGTAGAAAGGTAGAACATAGTAGTATACCTAAAATGCAAAAATAGTGAACCATAAGGATGATATTAAGTTCACTTAAAGAAAACTTTCAAGTATACTCTCAGTATAAAACTACTAAACTAGTACTAGTACTTCAATAAGCTTACAAAATGTGCTTTACAACAAGTACTTAACTAGTAAACTATCAGTATACCTATAAATTCATTTGTAGTATAGTTGCAGTACAAATGAAAAATGTAGTTGTAAACTAGTTGTGTGCTCAAAGTTTACTACTGTTACACAAAGTATACTTTAAAGTATACTTATATACACTAAAAAGTGGCCCAATTTAATCCTAAGTAGTACTGAAATAGTACACTAACAAGTATACTACTAGTATATTGATATTAGTATACTTACTATATAAAGTATACTTAAAATATACTTGAATTTTACATAAGTATACTTAATAAAACTTGAAGTATACTTATTTTTTTTGTAAGGGAAAACTGTTATACGTTTTCATCATTATTGTGAAATAAAATGACTCATGGTGTGATTTAGGTCATATTGCCCACCCCTACTTCAAAATATCTTCTTTTGCGTTCCACAGAAGAAAGAAAGTCATGACAGATTTTGGGTGAACTGCCCTTTTAATGCCAGCATAACTTATAATGTTAAGCGGTTTGGTTGGTCTCATACCTGAGAGTCATCTTCTCCAATGTAAAGCAATGGTCTGTGATGCCAGTAGTGGGGAATCGGACTTGAAGAATATCTTGATTTGTAGGGATGTAGCCTTCAGCTGTGACGCGATCCAAATGACCAATAAAGCTTTAAGAAACACATAATTCAAACACTTTCATTAAAAACCATACCAAGTGGCAAAGGCATTGTTTGCATAATTATTTGCATATCATTCATCTTGTGAATTGTCAGTGGCATCAGGAAATGACAAGAGGAAATAGACAAACATGCGGGAAGTCAGTAAAAGACGGGAGTTGACAGGAATTGTCTTGAACACACTTACTACTTAGTGGAGTCCAGTAGCTGATACTCTCTGCGCCGTCTGTAGCAGATCTTAAAGCCTTGGTCTTCCCACAGGTGACGAATAGCCTCGACATAACTTCTCTGCAGCTGAGTTATCTGATGTATGTCCTGATCCTTGAACCACTGGGCATAAATCTACAGATATCACAGAACTAATGAATATATTACAGTACAAGATCCTGTCTTTATTAAAGTGCCCATATTACGCTATTCCAAATTTTGTTTTTGACGTCTCCTACAAAAGGTTTACATGCATCCAAGGTAAAAAAAAAAAAAAAAAATGTTCTCATTATATACTTTGCAGGATCACCTCTTTTCTCACAGTGTCTGAAACGGTTCGATAAAGTCTCTCTAAATCCCTTCTTTCTGAGAGTCTACTCAGCTCTGATTGGTCAGAGGACCCAGCCTGTTGTGATTGGTCTAGCTTACAGAGTATGTCGGATTTGAAAAACCAATTACCATATCTGAATGAACACAGTGATATGAACAGTAACGATAGAGTTGGTTTTGTCGCTTTGATTGTCGGGAAGAAGTCTGCTGCTGAGCTTGACAAAAGTGCGCATCGAGGGTGCATATTGACCGCAAAGGGGGTGATCTCGAGCACCCTTCTGAAACCTAAAATGACAATTGGGACACCCTATGGTCTCGTAGTCCACAAGGCACTAAGTGCATATGAAGTGTGCCATTTGGGACAGGGCCAATAACGCCATTTATTATGCACTTTGATCTTTGAAGACTTTTTACTTTCTCTACATTAGAAAGGTAGCATCTGAAAAAGCATAAGAGGGGCACTTTAAAACATACAGATATAAATGGTGAATTACATGAATCTTAGTGTTATTATATATGTGTAAATAATTTAATAATTAACATATTTTAAATCTTTATATTTATCTATAATAAATAGTTTATATTATTTTATTTGGCCAATCCCACCACCCACAGGATTGTTGATATAAAATGGCCCTCATGATCTACAGTCTCTTGATCACCTCGTTCTGTGGGTTGGAGTAGGGAATCTTTAGCGTTTTCATGGCTGCTGTTATTTCACTCATAGCTTGGAATATATTCTGGAAAACCAGTTTAGTGTAGCTAAGCCTCTCGTCCTCTGAGAAGCCCTTTCCATGAATAATCCTCATCTGCTTCATAAACGTTGTCTTTCCGCTTTCTCCAGTGCCTAAATCAAAGCAAAAAATCATATACTTCAGCATTGAAAAACTGAAAATAAATGTGCTTATTAATAGTGGATTACATAACTTTACACTGCTCTAAAATTAGTCACTTTCCATTATGCACAGTGGAATGCAATCTGTCCTGTACAAGAATATGTTTTTAATTATTCATTAATTTAGTTGTCTTTTCAGAAGGCTCAGCACTAGGTGTGTTTTGATATTTCTTCCTTAAGTTGAACTCAGATAATGTATCTTTATGTATTGTGTTTGAAAAATGTTGTTCCTGCTTAGCAAAGATTAAAACAGACAAACATTAAACAATTTAATCCCTGCTTGTCAAAAATCAAGAACCTCACATAAGATTTAAGGGTAATTATGAAAAGTGAAAATAAATTTGAACGTTTACAGTAAAATATGCAAATTTGAACAATGAAAGTAGAGTGTAATCTATATAGAGCATATCTACACTATTTATAGTTGTATAAGATTGGTCAGCAAAATGATATTTTATTATGATATGGACTCAACGAAAAGTGATTGCCATTGCATTAGAAAGTATACAAAATATCAAACCACCTGACATTCATTTTAAGGAAAGAGCAAGTACACTTCTCAAGGAAAACATTTCACAAAAAAAGTCATGACACCTGAGTGAAGGGGAAATGAAGTCAAGCATCTACAAAAATCACCTCAGGAACAGAAAAGTCCCTCAGCATATGGTGTAACACCCAAAATGACATTTACTGAAACAACATTTCAGGCTGACTAAATTTACTTTCAGGGGGGGAAAAAATGTCTTCAAATAATTTTCCGCCTAAATAAATGGAGTCAATTTTGTGTGCTTATTTTGCACTTTTTTCACATGATGACTTAAAATGAAACAACATGATTTAAAACAACTCTGATAAAAGACTGGCATAATCATCTCACCTAATAAAAGCAACTTCATTTCTCTCCGTTCTCTTTTCTTCTGTTCTGTAAGGATGTGTTTGATTTCCTTATTTATGGAGATGGCTGTCCTGTCCTCTTCGGACAAGAAACAGATGCAACATCCACAGTAGTACTGCCCCATTTCCCCAGCAGAAATTAAGCAACTACAAAAACATAAATAATTCTTATAATTATAGCCCAATATTCAGCACTATATTTTTATTCCTTTTTAAATGACCATGTTGTAGGGGTGAATTAAAGTTGATTACGATACTTTTTCCAAGTCATCTCAATGGCAAAAAGTGTCCCAATCACACTGAATTCACCTCACCCTATGTTTGTAAGTTCTTAAATGCAAATTTGTTTGGGTTTCTTGGACCTAGTGAGCTGGAGATAGAAAACCTGGAGTGAAGTTTAAGCGAAGTAGCTTAATTACATAATATTTTGTCGTAGTAGGGAAATGTAAAATTTGTCCACTCTTATCCAATGCGGTTTTTAGTTTGTGCGGTGACACGTAAAGCAATTGACCCTTCGCAAACAGTTTGATTGACAGGCGATCTGACCAATCATAACCCTGAATCCGCGATTTTGTCTGACAAAGCAGTCAGGGGAGTTAGTAGATTAACGTTGGAGAACTTGAACTTGAAAAATTGTGTGTACTCATGTCTTTCCTTGTTTGAAACAACATTCCTTCTGATGTTCATTCATGTTTATTTGATGCTATAAATGAACTAGTATGAAGAGATGATCGGTTCACGAGCCGCTTGAAGGAGCTACAGCGATCTGTCACGACACTTTAAAGAGACACTATACGCTATTGATTGTTTAAACTTCTTTAAAAAATGATGATATATTAAATATGAAACTGTTTCATATGTCCGTCGATGCGTTGTCAGTGTCCTCTTTGCTTTGGATATATTTTTCACTTCGTGAGAACATGATGTGTGGCGTGAGAGAGCATGGCTTGTCGGACATAGCAACAGTAACTAAAGGGGGCGGGTCTTTGCGAACGGTCAATTGGGCTTTTTCTTCAACTCTATATCAGGGCTGTATCTGCCACAGAGTGTGTTGTTAGGATTATTCTTTAAAAAAAATTTGAAAAAGTTATTTTAGGATAGTTTAATGACCAATCAAATCCAAGAAGGCGGGCTTTACTGTAAACAGAAGTAGCGCGCGAATTCCAGGACGCTATTAACGGTCAGCACGGTAAGGTTTAAGTACCTAAACTTTTAATACTTGACTATTGTTTTACGATATAAATGTACGACGGTAATTTCTTGTGATGCAAACTACTATTTTTTTTTGTTGTTGTTTAAAATTAGCCGTTTAAATTTGAATTGAAAATATATCATTAACGTAAGGCTGCATTTTGTACGTGATGACGTGACAATAGTGAACCTGCATTATTTGAATTAATTTAATGAACGTATGCCTGTTTTTCTGATAGATTATTTAACTCAGACCTAAAGTAGAACAACAAAAATTAGTTTTGTCCCCCATCTAGACATTGTTACTGCCAATTATTTACAGGTATGGAAGGGGTATTATTACACTCAAAATCGACATTCAGGTTAACTTAACCGTGTGATAATTGATATAGTAAAGCCTTATTACACTCAAAATTCTATAGGACATCTTGTTGTTTAATTAAAATAAGCCAAACTTTTTAACGTAATGTGTAAATATAACATCAGTGCTAAAAATAGCTCTACAAAATGTGATAAAATGTAGATGTATTTCTCCATCTCTGAAATGAAAATGTGAAAGTTGTTTGAACAACAATTAAACAGGCATAAATCGTGTTAAAGAACAGAAGTAAACAGTGGTAACAAAGAGAAACACTCACCTTCATTCGTGAAACCTACGGTGAGAACAGTAGTCTATCCATCTTTCTCGAAACAAACAGTTGCTGTGGCGTCTTGAAGGAGTTTTCCCAAACCTGGTTTTCTGTCAATTGCGTCACGTTCTTTCACTACAGATAAACCAGTTGCACTTCCCGAAAGTCTGCCTTTAATGCCAGGTATGTTGCAGAGAACCGATGACAAGTCAAAAGAATGCGGCCTGACATTTTTTCTCTCATCTTAGTGAGTATTTAAATTGAACGACACCTCTTTTTAACTAAAAGTAGCTATTTCCATAGGGTTTAATATCTGTTTATGTTGATTTATTACGTTTACTTGCTAGGGGAGAACGGGGCTAGTTGTCACACAGCGAGTCTTATAAGTTGTCACATTTGTTTACAGTTTCTTTTGACTAAAACGATTATTTACTGTGGTTTAAATGATTTATAATAAATGTAAATGTAGCAGAAAGTCGATTATACGCTGTGTTGTGGCAGGTTCTCATTAGCTCTGTTTCCTGCGTTTTCGGTGAACCGATCACAAGCGGTCGCTATTTCGTACAGCACCGCTATTGGGGCATGTTGTCACAAAACTATGAAACATTGTGTTCAATCATTTTTTCCCCTGTGCAGTATTGGTGGAAATTAAAAGGGTTTTTCTCTTTGTAGACAAGACTTTAAGACGTGTAGATTTTCAAAACTAAACTTTCCCTTGAGAAATATTCAGTAGTTAGTTGTAACCTTTGTAATATAGAATTTAAAAGCAAGTAATTGATAATTTGTTATCAATAACAGAATAGATATCTACTAGAATACTGCTGACATAGTTACTAGCAATTGGCAACTACTGGATCAGTATTAGTAACTTTTAAATAGTTACTAGCTACAATATTAATATTTTTAAGTTATTATAATAATACATGTAATAATATAATAATACACAATATTATAATAATAATAATACATGTGTAAAAGTACCATAGGTAGTGGTTATAATATAATATTTGGTGTCACTGGGGGGCGCATGCATGAATATTCAATAAAATATTAGTGCGAAGTAGTTATGTTTCCATGTCAAACGAAGATAATCTTGGATAAATACCCCCCCCCCAACACACACACACACACACACACACTCACACACACACACACTCCTGCCTTATTGATATTAGTGACATTCAGAATTGTCTCAATACTATTTAATTTAGTATGTTGAAGAACTGAATAAAAATGACTCCATATATGAGTTTATAGCCAATTGAGGAAGGAACTATTTATTTAGTATTAACTAACTATTTATTTTACTATTTAACTATTTAGGAACTATTTATTCGCCAACTGAGGAAGTTCAACCTACCACAGGAGCTGCTGAAACAGTTTTACTCCGCCATCATTGAATCCATCCTCTGCACTTCCATTACCGTCTGGTTTAGCTCAGCTACCAAATCTGACCTCAGAAGACTACAGAGGGTAGTCCGGTCTGCTGAGCGAATCATTGGTACAACCCTCACCACTCTCCAAGAACTGTACTTATCCAGAGTGAGAAAAAGGGCAAAGAAGATCACTCTGGACCCCTCACACCCAGCACACTCCATCTTTGAACTGTTGCCATCTGGTCGACGCTTCAGAGCCCTGAGCACCAGAACGACCAGACACAAGAACAGTTTCTTCCCGCAAGCAATTCACCTCATGAACAGTTGATAAACACTGGACACACAAAACTATTACACACCATTTTCTTAAACACTTATTTACATCTCATACTTGCACTCATCAAAACTGTACATAAAATTGTCTTTATTGTATATTTGTATTTTGTATATTTGTATTTTTATTCCTTTATTCTTTTTATTATCTGTGTCTTGTCTTGTCGCTGTCACTTGTTGCACTGTGGAGCTTCTGTCACTAAAAAAAATTCCTAGTATGTGTAAGCATACCTGGCAATAAAGCTCTTTCTGATTCTGATTCTGATTCTATAGATAAACATTATCTGCTTCTGCAAATGGATCCCAAAAGTGTGAGCATGTAAAAATGTATTATTTTTTAACTAAATAAGTGTAGTGAATACCCTAATTACATTCTTTCAAGCATGCCCTGTCACCATTAATGATATAACATGTTGTTCATGCAAAAGCTTTATAAATAGTGTCTCTGAATGCAGATGGAATGGCATTGAGATCAGTACAGTCTAATGCTGACTGAGTGCATTATTACGAGTCATTATAACAATTTAATCTTCTTTAATCTTCTTCAACATCGTTGAAGGGTGTCAATGGTGTCTGTGGCACAGATGAAGTGAGAGTAAATGGATTTGGAGTTCTCACTGCTAACTGCTTTCTGTTTATATAAGTCTTGGATGAACCGCATGGCACTTGAACATCCTGATGCTTGCCTGAAGGTGGCACCAACCCACAAAAGAAGAGAAAGGAAGAGGGAATCAGGTATGACAAAGAAAATAGATCACACAGATAATGCTGCCTGTCCTTTTATGTAATGTGCACCAATCTACCTTCAAATCCAGGAAAGTATGTTTTTAGATCTGAGTACTGAATCTTCTCTGCCAGAATGTCCATTTTGTTCAGGAACAGGGTGACGGAGTCATGAAAAAGCCACGTTGAGTGGATGGTCCTGTAGAACAGTGACAAGCTTTCTGTAGAAAAAGAGAGGAAGAGTACACAGATTATTAAAATGGAAGGACAGGAGACATATGAGAACAAAATGTCATGAGGTAATGGAGTGAAAGAGTGCTGCCCCCTTTTTCAGCAGTGCTGGTTCCAGAACTTTACTTTTTTAATTAATCTGTTCCATTGGGATTTTAAAATAGTCTTTGTTAAAGTGTTATATGAACCATTGCAATCAGCGACGAGGTGAATCACAACACTATAAACTTTGATTTGAAGTAAAACATTTTGAAAACTGGATAAAAACACAAAGGTACAAGACTGTGTACTTAATGGTTTTAGTGAGGGAAAGAACTTCAATCCCATGAACCATTGCAAACAGTATAATTGAATTAAAAATGATGGAAAAATATAAACCTACTCATTTTAAAAATGCTGATTATACGTACAAAAACATTTTAAATTTATTGCAAAATATGCGTACACACACACATTTTAGTATTTTGAAAGCGTAGGTAGATTGACTCGATTACATCAATTGAAGCGTTTCATGGGCGGAGCTAAAGAGCATGTTGCTTTTTTAATTCTTTGATTAGTGTCATTTTCTGTACAGCATCATGGGAACCAGGATCATGGTAAACCAGGAATTCCACTGTTAAGCAATCATTTTAAAAATAAGCTAGAATAGCAGAAGCTATTATCATGGATTAACAACCTCACATTAGGTCTGTCACAGTAGGTCTATGAAAGATTTATAAGTTATTCAAAATCAATTTCCTTGAAGAAAATGAATGCAGTTTTTACTTCCGGAAACCGACTGTTGCACTCTATAGTATCCTATTACATACACGCCATCTCATGAATTATGGTCTTAACCCTTGGTCAGATGAAAAAAGATGCCAGCTGAGCAGACAACATTGTGGGATATGTAGTTGGTCATCTGGGTATTTTATAGTTAAAAGCTTACCCTATTTGCCAAAATATGAAGTATACAACTGAGTTTAGTGATGCAAGTACAGTATCCTTCAATGCAATACACTCAACTTAAAATTTGGCTAATAAAATTACTATTATTTGATCAAATTGCCAATAATTCCGCAAAAAAAACAAACAAAAAAAAAGTAGCTTTTTAGTCAGGTGATCTTTCCTTTTGGCCACATATGATGCAAGGCAAAAAAACTTTAGTTAAACTAAGAATGTGCACTCATATTACTGTCAATGGTATGAAGTGCAGCTGCTGTTAGAAGCTCTTAATAATAATAATTTACTGCATTAATACAAAGGTAGTTAATATAAAGGTTTTTAATCAAAGTATTTTTCAAATTAGAACAAACATAAAACTAACACAACAGAACTATATAAAAGCGCATTTAAGCTAAAGGATTTATACTTGTTTATTACTTAATTTGATAGGCTACTTCACATAGGAAGAACAGACATGCCAACAAGGTACTGACACAATGTAGACAAATCTACACATAGCTGAAACGGATTGATATTGTCTTTGTCTGGAGTGAGATTTATTTAGGCCCAAGGAAAGGTGAAAATAAGCGGTAAGTCTGGTGCAGTTCCATTTTTCACCACAGATTTACATTGGAAAAATTGAGGGGCGCTGTAGAGCTGGGGAGGGCTCAGGCACCCGCTGCCCCGCTTAGTATACATGCCTGGCAAAGCCACGTGCCAAATTTTAATATATCCTGCTCACTTTACGACTTAAAATGGTGGGGAATGGAGAAAATATTTGTTGCAGAATGCTGAACACATTTACAATTTATCATTGATTCAGTTTATGACGTATATATATTACACCTCCCCTTACAGACGAATCGCAGCTGATGTCTACTTCTGAAATCACTTGATTTCTTCCAACATATGTGTCATAGGCATGTGTCTGTTTATCTGTTCCTTGTTTTGAGTTCCAGTCCTGTCACTTGTCATGTGGTCTTTGTTTTGAGTTTCCGTCTGTCATTGTCACCTTATTGGTTCATTTGCGTCATCTGTGTCTCATAATTAGTTATGTCTGTCACCTGTGCCCCGCTCATTATCCTCATGTGTTCTTGTGTATTTCTACCCTCTGTGTCTGTCCAGTCCTTGTTCGTCGTTGAAGTTACTTAGTTGGTGTTGCTCATCTGTTCCTGTTCAGTCATTAAAACTATTTGATGTTAATCCAGTCTGCGGTCTCCGTTTATCCACACACCAGCATGACAGAACGACGAACCAAAAACCAACAAAAATGGAATTTGAGGCTGAAGTTTGTCTGGGGGGCATTCAGCAGTGCAGGCGTCTGTTGGAGAGGTATGTGGGGTTTAGTGTATCAAGCTCTCCTGTCAGGTGGGCTGGCCAGATGCCTCACTGAATGCGGTGTTTTGGTTGGGACTGGACGCGAATATCATAAATAATAAATATCATAATTTTTCCCTAGTCAAATTTTTATTTATTATATTTTTCATCATTTAGCAGACGCTTTTATCCAAAGCGACTTACAAGGGGAGCAATTAGGGGTTAGGTGTCTTGCTCAAGGGCAGTTTAGTCATGGTATCGAAGGTGGAGAGAGTGCTGTTTATTCACACTTCCCACTTTCAATTCCTGTCGGCATGGGAATCGAACCAGCAACCTTCAGATTACAAGCCCAACTCCCTCACCACTAGGCCACAACTATCCTACCCCACAACTACCCTATTAAATTGATTAATTTAATTCTAGATTTCGAGGTCGATCTGATCGATCAAGGTCAAAGAATGTGTTTCCCGTCCAGTCCCATCCGAAACACCCATGGCCATGCCAGCCCACCTCAAGCCGATGGGTCTCACATACCCCTTCAACGGAGCGATCCCTGTCTGTCCGCCCAGCCAGTCCTGTGACCCTGGACGAGGGCCCAGCAGCGCGGTCCTGGGGTCCAAGGTGTGGGACCCACCGTCAGCCCTAAAATCCGCTCCCTTCCTCGATTTGTAGCTGCAGTTCATCAGCCTGAACCGGCTCCAGTCCATCATCACGAGCCCGTTCCAGTGCTTCAGCCAGTTCATCAGCCCGAGCCCGCTCCGATGCATCATCCCGAGCCCGGTCACGTGCATCAGCTCGGGCCAGCTCCTTCACTTCAACATGAGCCCGCTCACCGCAGGCGCAAGCCGCGAATGAAGAAGGCCATATAAGTCGAGCCACAATTCCCCGCGGTCACTGCCTGCCCTGCGATGACCGACAGAGTGGAGTTTTCGCCACGGAGGTCGCCAAAGAACCTACTGTCAGCCCTGAGGTTTTAGTTGTCCCTGATGCGACCACGGAGGTCGCCACTGAACTTTATGTTTTCCCTGATACGACCACAGAGGTCACCAATGAACTTTATGTTGTCCCTGATGCGACCACGGAGGTCACCAATGAACTTTATGTTGACCCTGATGCAACCACGGAGGTCGCCACTGAACTTTATGTTTTCCCTGATACGACCACAGAGGTCACCAATGAACTTTATGTTGTCCCTGATGCGACCACGGAGGTCACCAATGAACTTTATGTTGTCCCTGATGCGACCACGGAGGTCGCCATTGAACTTTATGTTTTCCCTGATACGACCACAGAGGTCACCAATGAACTTTATGTTGTCCCTGATGCGACCACGGAGGTCGCCGCCAGACATTCTGTTAACTCAGAACTTTCTGCCTGCCCGGACATGACCAAAGAGGTCATCCCTGAGCCCACTCCAGCACTCCACCTGAGCCAGCGACTGACCTTCCTCCGCCTGAGCCCGATCCAGTGGGGCCTCCGCCCCTTAAATTTTTTTTTTTTGGAGGGGGGGCATATGTCCCCTTGGGGTATGGGGACAGGGGCCACGGGGGCCATGCTTCCTTTGACTCCACCCTGGCCGCCACCCTGGACCCTGCCAGGGACACCTGGGCTCCCAACTCGGCCCTCCGTCATGGAAGCCTGTGTTCCAGGCTCCTCCCTGGACTCCGCCCTGGCCGCCGGAGCTCCCGGCTCCGGCCTTAACTCTGCCCTGGCCGCCGCCCTGGACTCCGTCATGGAAGCCTGTGTTCCAGTCTCCGCCCCTCCGCCTAGAGTTCCAGTCCTGTCACTTGTCACGTGGTCTTTGTTTTGAGTTTCCGTCTGTCATTGTCACCTTATTGGTTCATTTGCGTCATCTGTGTCTCGTAAATAGTTATGTCTGTCACCTGTGCCCCGCTCATTATCCTCATATGTTCTTGTGTATTTCTACCCTCTGTGTCTGTCCAGTCCTTGTTCGTCGTTGAAGTTACTTAGTTGGTGTTGTACTCATCTGTTCCTCTTCAGTCATTAAAACTATTTGATGTTAATCCAGTCTGCAGTCTCCGTGCCTGTTTATCCACACACCAGCGTGACAATATGATTCTGAGTAAATGACAACAGAATAATTGCAGTATTTCTGTGAACTGATCTTTTAAATGTCAGCATGAACTTGGTTGGTCATTTCCTACCTCAGAGTGAACATCCACCAACTAATGCACTGCTCTGTGATGCCGTTGGTGGGAGATCGGACATGTAGTAATATCTCGATTTGTAGGGATGTGATGCGGTCCAAGTTATTAATAAAGCTTTGAAAATATATTTCTTATTATTGATAAAAAATAAAAATAATGCAATAACAAAAAAAGAGAGAGATACAGGAAGTCAGTTCTCGACATAACTTCTCTGCAGCTGAGTTATCTGCTGTATGTCCTGATCCTTGAACCACTGGGCATAAATCTACAGATATCACAGAACTAATGACTCAACAGACTGCCAATAGGCTATATTACAGTACAACATCCTATCTTTATTAAATTAGTGATAAGAAATATGATAAAAAATATTTTTTTACTGTTAGTATATATATATATATATACAGTACTGTGCAAAAGTTTTAGGCAGGTGTGAAAAAATGCTGTAAAGTAAGAATGCTTTCAAAAATAGACATGTTAATAGTTTATATTTATCAATTAACAAAATGCAAAGTGAGTGAACAGAAGAAAAATCTACATCAAATCAATATTTGGTGTGACCACCCTTTGCCTTCAAAACAGCATCAATTCTTCTAGGTACACTTGCACACAGTTTTTGAAGGAACTCGGCAGGTAGGTTGGCCCAAACATCTTGGAGAACTAACCACAGTTCCTCTGTGGATTTAGGCAGCCTCAGTTGCTTCTCTCTCTTCATGTAATCCCAGACAGACTCGATGATGTTGAGATCAGGGCTCTGTGGGGGCCATACCATCACTTCCAGGACTCCTTGTTCTTCTTTACACTGAAGATAGTTCTTAATGACTTTCGCTGTATGTTTGGGGTCGTTGTCATGCTGCAGAATAAATTTGGGGCCAATCAGATGCCTCCCTGATGGTATTGCATGATGGATAAGTATCTGCCTGTACTTCTCAGCATTGAGGATACCATTAATTCTGACCAAATCCCCAACTCCATTTGCAGAAATGCAGCCCCAAACTTGCAAGGAACCTCCACCATGCTTCACTGTTGCGTGCAGACACTCATTCGTGTACCGCTCTCCAGCCCTTCGGCGAACAAACTGCCTTCTGCTACAGCCAAATATTTCAAATTTTGACTCATCAGTCCAGAGCACCTGCTGCCATTTTTCTGCACCCCAGTTCCTGTGTTTTCGTGCATAGTTGAGTCGCTTGGCCTTGTTTCCACGTCGGAGGTATGGCTTTTTGGCCGCAAGTCTTCCATGAAGGCCACTTCTGACCAGACTTCTCCGGACAGTAGATGGGTGTACCAGGGTCCCACTGTTTTCTGCCAATTCTGAGCTAATGGCACTGCTCGACATCTTCCGATTGCGAAGGGAAGTAAGCATGATGTGTCTTTCATCTGCTGCAGTAAGTTTCCTTGGCCGACCACTGCGTCTACGGTCCTCAACGTTGCCTGTTTCTTTGTGCTTCTTCAAAAGAGCTTGGACAGCACATCTGGAAACCCCTGTCTGCCTTGAAATTTCTGCCTGGGAGAGACCTTGCTGATGCAGTATAACTACCTTGTGTCTTGTTGCTGTGCTCAGTCTTGCCATGGTGTATGACTTTTGACAGTAAACTGTCTTCAGCAACCTCACCTTGTTAGCTGAGTTTGGCTGTTCCTCACCCAGTTTTATTCCTCCTACACAGCTGTTTCTGTTTCAGTTAATGATTGTGTTTCAACCTACATATTGAATTGATGATCATTAGCACCTGTTTGGTATAATTGTTTAATCATACACCTGTAGGGGATTTTACAGTTAAAGACCCAAAAGACCAGATATGATAAATGAAGACCCGGAGTCAGAGTTTAAAAAAATAATTTGAAGAAAATTTTAATAAAGAATAGTTTGCAGTTTCATCAGCAGAAGCAGCTTCAAGTCTCACAAGGAGTTCGTAGGCCGCTCTCTCTCTCCTTTCTCCTCCCTCTCTCTCGTACATTCACATTTCCACAACAATTATACTCTAACAGAGTCTACTAACTACGTCATTACTAAGATACTGATTGGTTAAGAACACTAGACAAAACTGGTAATTTTCCACACATGGACAGATAGTCAGAAGCATATCTTCTTCCATTATGATGCTGACGATCGGACCCTGAACTTAGGCACAGAATGTCCTTCTAGGTCAGGCCTATAGGCGCCTTCAGGTCTCCAGTCCAGATGACAACAGTCCACCAGTACCCATAACAGACCTGCACAGAACACTTAGCGCACATACATAGATACACTTGATTCACAGTTTCTTCAAGGCTGAAGTTGATCTGAGCTCTGCTCTGAACAGGAAACTTTTCCAAAACATACTGATAAGTTGTACTTTTCTCTCAGTCAGAGGTACAGACAATATACATCAGTATTTTCTAGTGTTTGAAAATGAAAAGGAAATTAAAGACTTTAACGTAAGTTAAAGTTACTCATTCTAAATAATTCAACATTTAGAAAGATAATTTCGTGATAAATCACTCAAAATATATATATATTGAAGCGGCAGTGGATTCCAGAATCCACCCCTTCAGTCCCCCCTTAAAGGCCAATGTGGAGTCCTAAACCCCACATCTGGTCTTAACAATAGAGGCCGCTTCAAAATTTTACATTTATGACTCATGCTCCCCTGGCAGGTTACAATTTTGATAAAATAGACAATATGTTTTCCCTTTAACGACTTGCTAGAACAGAATATTCTACAGAGCACATAGTGCATTATTGACCTTCAGATCTTACACATAGTTGTCTTTACATCAATCTTGGCAAATATGTATATCAAATTCATTGATTACAAAACAAGTACATATTTATTCTCTGGAAGCCGGGCTAAACGAGTAAGCACTGTTACTGCATTCCTGGCATGGGCCAGACCCTCAGTCACCCCTCAGATCCTAAATACAGACATTATCACTTTTTCATTCAACCCTTGTTGCATAAAATGTAGTTCTCTAGACATCTAATGTCATGCATCCATTTAATGAATGAAAAATAAAACTTAAAAGTTATATTCCCTCCTTTATTTGCCCACCGGCCTTCCACAAATGAGGGTGCTCTCTGGATAGTGTTTTAATAGTGACTCAGCCAATGTGTCACTTTGTCTCTGCCGTCAAATCTTATAACATATACGTTTATCATTCTGATCACACATAACTGACAGTATTTAATTTAGACCCTCAGTTGAATTTAGACAAGGGTTTTTAACCCAAGGACGGCAATCTTAAATTCCACATTACAATTTACATAAATACTCTTAAACATACTAATCCAGAGTGTAATTCAAATCAACAACAGAAATGACAAAAGTAGTCATTTTTACCAATAGCAGACAGAGCTGGATAACCAATCCACTTAAAGCTCGTCCTGTATGTTCTGTATCGTCTTTTCATCAGATTCGATCAGAAGTATCGGCTTCTGTACAATTACTGTTGTTTCACTTAACCCACTGTAATGATAAAAACACTCATTCCAGAGGTTAATGACATACACACACAATAGTTCCCCAAAATGAACACATACAAACATACAAACAGTCAACATCACACACACTTATTCACATGTATATGAACCGCTCATTTTCTAGGTCTAAAAACATATTTAAACTTCACACTTTTCACGTAAGTTTTACTTAGTGTTATATAATCTGTAATCCCGTTTCAAAGCATACCTCTTCACTATAATTTGTTTTATTTAGAAAAGTCAGCAGAGTTCTTACAGTTCTAACATCATTGTTTTGTTTTGTTTAAACTTTAGCAGGCCGATAACAGATACAGCACCATCCTTGCCTCCACCCCAGCAGTATCGCTCTCTTTTACTGTGCAAATAATCTTTTCAACAGCCTCAAGACTGTAACTTAGACAGAATGAAATATTTAATTCATTACTGCATAGAAAACTGTTAATCATTAACCAATGTTATAATACATGTTTATGTTTCAGATAAAAAAAAGAAACCATTACCACAATCCTTATATGTTATCCTAGGAGCCTTTTAAGGTTATCTTTAGTTTAAATGCTCACTTTACTTAACTTCCTCTTGAATCTGCAAACGCGGTCTTCATCTTTAGCCACCACCATGTCTTTGCATTCCTATGCCATG
Source organism: Zacco platypus (assembly GCA_038088235.1). Taxonomy (NCBI): domain Eukaryota; kingdom Metazoa; phylum Chordata; class Actinopteri; order Cypriniformes; family Xenocyprididae; genus Zacco; species Zacco platypus. The sequence continues at coordinate 39,562,284 of CM076086.1, read as the reverse complement.
TCTAATGACCTGCTGGAGTAAAACTATGATAGAGACATATTATTTCAAAATCAACACAGTCTCACAGATTCAGGGATTCACAGTAATACTGAATCCAAAACTTATACAGTTTTTGCCAATAGGGCAACCAACATCATGTTAATAAATTTTGCCCTGATCTCCCCAGAAATTACGGACAGTCACCTCATGGTCTCAGTCGGCTCTTGAAAGCTCATTCCCATCAGCTCTTTATCAATAATCTCCTCTTCTTCAGGGTGTTGTCCCCTGGCATAGTTGCATCAAGTTGTGGACACTTGTCACAATGAAAAACAATCCATCCTAGGAATGCGGTTTCTGGTGAGTGGTATGGAGGAACATTTTTGGGTCAGACTTCTGTACTTCTCACAGATCCCCCCTTAATGATGCTGCTGGCCTCACAGACATCCGTTCCACTCTCATAACCATCTCACATACAACACCTCCCTTCAGGGGAGATGCCCAGTGTCGGCGGTAACCCCCTGCCTTAGGTTGTCCCCTGTCTGGCCAAAGAGGATCTTACCCGTCATTGAGAAATCACCTCATGCACACTGGTAACCGCTCTTTCCCATTCCAAAATCTTTGACAGTCTTCTTCAACAGAATCAGGTGTTTTGTTGAGCTTAAGGAAGACGCATTCAAGAGCCACCAGAGCCATTGGACTGCCTAATAGTGTTACAACAGGGAAACAGGTTCATTACAGCAGTATTTAATCACTAAAAGTCATTAGACATCTTTAAAGCAGGAACATCAAAGCTGAGATTATACATCTTTAACTGGAACCATCCGCCTGTGCATGGTGGTGACTAGGATGAGACAAAAAAGTTACTGGTCATATAGTAAATTTGTCAAAATAGTCACTTCTATCATTCCAGGTCTGTATTTAAATACCTCTTTAAAGACATTTCATTTTACTTTGTCACATTTAACAACAAATTGCCCTCTTCATGGCACTCATTTCTTTAACATCTTTGTCAATGATTTTCAACTGGCACCCTGTGCTTTTTACTATAAATAGCTTATCACTTATAACACCGGCTAAGATAGCAGCATTTAGCTGAGTTTGAATAAGACGGAGAGAGAGATTCTGTGGCATTCAGGACTGGTACACTGCATTTTCATAAACTTGTAACATCAGACTTTTGTCTGATATCTTTTGACTGTGGCCCAGTTTAAGACTTTGCCAGAATTGACATGCATTTTTGAATTAAACATCATTTTTATATTTATTTTTACCCACATATCAAGGAATTTAGAAATTACAAATTTCCCATCAGGTTCAGTCTTTTTGCAAATTCATGAATAAGCACAAACAGCTAAACATTTAAACTTTTCTAGTTCTTTTGTTTGACGACAGTCAAGTCCAATCAGAATTAGGCTGACCATTCTCTTAATAAGTTCTACAAATTTCTTTTAAGTGAGCGCATCAGAGCAGAGCTGCTTACAGCATTTGCTCTCTTCTGTCTCATTATCTGTTTCAGGACTGATCAAGTTACTGATCAAGTTACTAAATTTGTCAGCCATATCTTAGTCACGGTTAATACTCACCTGAGAGAGATGGAGACGGCAACCGTTGAAAAATACAGCTTTGGCTTCTGCTTGATGAAACTGCAAAGTATACTACGAGACACTGGTCACATATACTGGTACAATCCAATCAGGGTCACAAAATTTTCTTATAAAAAATCGGAATCGCTCCAGATGCATCCCTGGCAAACAAACAACCCTATTATCTTTTATATTTTGTATCTAATTAAAACTGTTGTCCCTACCTATCTGAATCTCTAAGTTCGGGGTACCCCTATCTGGAGTGGCAGCAATGAAGCGTCAGGTTTACGATTTTACACATCAAGTGCCTATTCACTCTGGTTGGGGGTGCGTCAATACACCAAATGCACAATCAATGTACCACAAACAAGTGTCCCAATCAGAGCGTGTTCACCGGGGCACACATGTAGTGTCTTTTTTTTTTTTTTACTCTGGTGGGGGTGTCCATACACCAAATGCACAATCAATGTGCCACAAACAAGTGTCCCATCCAGAGTACTCCCCAGAGCGCCCGCCTTACACAGCGTATCAAGCGAAAAAGAACTGGAACCTCAGCTTCCTGTCCTCAACATCAACCCTGGTCAACATCGACCTCTGGAAGATGAATGGGCCCTCACGTCTGAGGGAACCCTATCGCTCCCCTTTCTCTCCACCACTTCCACTCCAGACAGTCCTAGCAAAAATAATAAAACAACTTCCTACCTTGTTTGTTGTTTAGCCAGGAATGTCACCAAAGAATGATTGCCCGCGCATTCTCCACCATTAACTGTAGGGGATTTTACAGTTAAAGACCCAAAAGACCAGATATGATAAATGAAGACCCGGAGTCAGAGTTTAAAAAAATAATTTGAAGAAAATTTTAATAAAGAATAGTTTGCAGTTTCATCAGCAGAAGCAGCTTCAAGTCTCACAAGGAGTTCGTAGGCCGCTCTCTCTCTCCTTTCTCCTCCCTCTCTCTCGTACATTCACATTTCCACAACAATTATACTCTAACAGAGTCTACTAACTACGTCATTACTAAGATACTGATTGGTTAAGAACACTAGACAAAACTGGTAATTTTCCACACATGGACAGATAGTCAGAAGCATATCTTCTTCCATTATGATGCTGACGATCGGACCCTGAACTTAGGCACAGAATGTCCTTCTAGGTCAGGCCTATAGGCGCCTTCAGGTCTCCAGTCCAGATGACAACAGTCCACCAGTACCCATAACAGACCTGCACAGAACACTTAGCGCACATACATAGATACACTTGATTCACAGTTTCTTCAAGGCTGAAGTTGATCTGAGCTCTGCTCTGAACAGGAAACTTTTCCAAAACATACTGATAAGTTGTACTTTTCTCTCAGTCAGAGGTACAGACAATATACATCAGTATTTTCTAGTGTTTGAAAATGAAAAGGAAATTAAAGACTTTAACGTAAGTTAAAGTTACTCATTCTAAATAATTCAACATTTAGAAAGATAATTTCGTGATAAATCACTCAAAATATATATATATTGAAGCGGCAGTGGATTCCAGAATCCACCCCTTCACACCTAACTATATGCCTACAAAATCCCTGACTTTGTGCAAGTTTACCTTGAAGAATTGATGCTGTTTTGAAGGTAAAGGGTGGTCACACCAAATATGGATTTGATTTAGATTTTTCTTCTGTTCACTCACTTTGCATTTTGTTAATTGATAAATATAATCTATTACCAAGTTTATTTTTGAAAGCATTCTTACTTTACAGCATTTTTTCACACCTGCCTAAAACTTTTGCACAGTACTGTATATAATTTCATAATATTTTAAACATATTGTATATTATTTATCTATAATAAAAAGTGTAATTATTTATTTATTCATTCATTCATTTATTTTTTGCCTATCCCACCACCCACAGGATTGTTGATATAAAATGGCCCTCATGAATCTCTGAGCTCTATAGAAACACACTCTGTCTCTTGATCACCTCGTTCTGTGGGTTGGAGAAATGAATCTTTAGTGTTGATGGCTGCTGTTATTTCACTCATAGCTTGGAAGATATTCTGGAAAACCAGTTTAGTGTAGCTACGCCTCTCATCATCTGAGAAGCCCTTTCCGTGAATAATCCTCATCTGCTTCATAAATGCTGTCCGCTGTTAACAGGTTAAAATAACATTTCCCATTCCATGACTGGTGAAATAATCACAACTTACTCTGTAAAATGGCGTAATCCGCAGGGTGATGGACATGGAGGTGGGTAAAAACCTCCCTGACCGTAAACAGGCACATTCTGCAGATTGGGCTGTTTTCTTGGAAGCCGAAATACTCCCATACTGGCGAGCTTACTTTTTTCGGGTGTTGGCAGAGCCTCTCACTCTCCTGCTCGGACGTTATAGTACTTCTCAGAGTAGCTGTGCGTGCTGTGCCTTCTTGTTTGACAGGTGTCAGCATTAAGATGCAATACAGCCACCTAAGTGGTCAACCAGGTACTGGCGCTGGAGTATTATTGTGTCATGATATCATAAGAGTCCTATTCATTTTAAATACTTTTTTAAGTTAAACCAACAATACATGGGACTGGTTGTCACATTTGTTTTTTCACAATTTATTAATTACATTTTGTGTTGATCAAAACAACAGTTTACTATGGTTTGTTTTTATTGTAGGCTACTGTATAAAATGTAGCAGAAAGTCGATTATAAGCTTTGTTGTTGCAAGTTCCCATTTGCCCTGTTTCCTGCATTTTCGGTGATCCGATCACCGATCCGTCGCTATTTCACAGCTCTTGGGGCACGTTGTCACAAGATGTTGTCAAAATTGTGTTCAGTGAACTTTTTAAAATTGTGTTCATTGAACTTTTTTATTGGTAGTAATTTCGTCAAAGCTGATTTTCACAAATAAACTTTCCCTACTCACTGGAGTAAAATATGTGAAAACTAGTCTATTTATTAGTCTATTTTTTAATTTTACTAGTAACAATTATAACATATAAATGACAAGCAAATATTTGATAAATATATTTGTTACTATCAACAGAATAGATGCTAGTGAAGTACTAAAATAGTAGGCTACATGCAACTGGATCAGTAGCAGCTTTTGCTAACTAATAAATATAATTTTAATAGTTATATACATATAGCCTATTAAAATCGTAAGTGAGAACAAACTGTCTAGACCAGGGGTGTTCAATCCCGCTCCTGGAGGACCACTATCCTGGAAAGTTTTGCTCCAACCCCAATTAAACACACCTGAACCAGCTAATCAAGGTTTTTTAGGCATACAGGAAACTTCCAGGCAGGTGTGTTGTGAGAAGTTGGAGCTAAACTCTGCAGGACAGTGGCCCTCCAGGACTGAGTTTGGACACCCCTGGTCTAGACCTTGTTCATTAAAGTGATAGGCCTACATTTCCTAAGTGTTTAATTAAAAATGCCACATAATGGACACAATTTGTACAATATTCCCCTATTATGTAATTTCTGACTCTTTTTGCACTTTCCACATGGTGTCGATAAAGAGCTTGGAATCAAATATGCACGTTAAGTCTCGTATAGTTTGACGATAACAGAATATCTCAAGCCACTTCAACAAACGGAAGCATCACGCGTATAGTCTGTAAGTGGTTTGAGTAATACGCATTTGTATATATGCTTTCATGTATTATATGAAACTATTAGAGGTGTTTTATTAAAATACACAGGATAGGACTTCACTAGACATGTTTGACTGGGAATGGGCGTTGTCCATTCAGTCGAATAGCAGGGTTTGAGGCGAGACACGCCCCGCGAGCTCCACAATCATTCCTCCACCAACCTTGCCTTATTACAGGCCCCGCCTCCTCGTGGGTTTCTACCACTGATTGGCTCCACACCCTGTCACTCACGCTCCATTTTCCAGCTGTCGCAGCTCCAGGTTTGTCTGCGACTCACACCGGACTGGACGGTGCGATCATCTGGAAATTTTTTTACTCCGTCGATTTTTTAGGAGCCCACACCTGTGTCATTTTTTCGTCCATTTCTTGTCTTTAAATATTCATTAACCCCAATCGGATGCAAAGAAATGAGCGGTGAAATCAGCGCGTGGAGTGTAAATAAAGATTCCGGCTAGCTAGCAGGTTAGCCCACCCAATTAAGCTAGTTAGTGCGCTTAGCTAATTAACTGATCGGGTTTTGTATGCTCAAAATCAAATGTTTGGACTGTAGTCAGTCTTGTATGTGCACACGGCGTCTTTAAAAGCGCATATGGCTGTTTTCTGCCACCTGTCGCCGTGTGTTAGCTAGAGATCCGGATAGCTGATGGACAGTGTTGCGGTGATTCTGGGCACTGGGGCGGTTAGCTTAGCGAGACAGCAAAGGACAGCACGGATGTCGTGGCAGGCTAGTTTGTCCCTCCGGGACTCTAGTTGGTAGTCATAACAGATTATTAAAAACAGGGCTTGGGTTGGTCTGATAGTGGGGAGATTTTCAGATTCACATCTGGCCTCCAATCATCCAGTCTTTGGCCTTGTTTGATAGACCCGTTTGTATGAGCAGGCTGAGGTTGTGGTGCTCTATTTTGCTTCATCGATTTACGTGTACCATCATAAGGCATCAAGGATTGCATGCTGCATTTTTAAACTACGTTCCCCCAAATCCATCCTGTTCCTCTTTCGACACGGTTGCAAAGGGAAGCGGACCGTAGAAGTGTGTCAGATCAGGGTTGGGATCTCCAAACGCTGTGGTGATGACTCTGGAGTCCATGATGGCCTGTTGCATGAGTGAAGAGGCGAAGGAGTCCAAAAGAATCAACGCTGAGATCGACAAGCAGCTCCGGAGAGACAAACGAGATGCGAGGCGAGAGCTCAAACTCCTCTTACTGGGTAAGTGCATCTCTGACAGCTGTTGTTGCAAGAGATGCGATATTGCTTTATGGATCAAATGCATAATGATGCTGACTTGCGGTTTAAGTCGAAATATAAGGCACATGTGGTACTATCAATGCTTATGATATTTATGTACGCATGATTTCACGTTATATAATGCATTTAGGAGTGTTGGATCTTCCACGAAATGTAGCTCGTCAAAAATCCTTAATGGAATATTTGTCTCAATTAGACCCAGTTTTAAGATCCAGCGTTCACACACTCCTGGAAATAGAAGGGAATTTTGCTTGTTAATATTTTTATATTTTTTGCTTTGCTACATGGGGAAAACATTTTGGGATACATTTAAAATATTTTTGTTATTCATGCGATTTTTACTTTATAGTTTGTGTTACAGGTGTGTTTTTGGGATACTTGTTAAATCCTAAAAAGATCCCAGTTCTAATGGGTTCCAAGGATCAAACCTGGAAATACTTGAACAACTTGATAGAATATTCTACATTGAACTCATTTTTGCTTGGTTACATGGAGAACATGTTTTAAAATATATTTCAAATATAAAGGGATTTTTGTTTTATTTACATGGGAAAATACCAATCATGAGTCCTCTAAGAATCAGTATAGTTAATATTTGATAACTCAAATCCTATATCAATTGTCCCCTAATAGTATAATAGAAATTAAGTGTGAAAGTACCCCATACAATTGCAGTGCGTTTTCACCCATCTAGATTGTTCAGTTATCAGCAATGAACATTAGTAAGTGTTTTAGAGTCTTTTTGAGTTTCACGAGTGTCTGTTTACATTCATCTCGTGGTCTGACCATTAGGCTGCTCTTTGCTTTCGTTTTGGTGTCAGAGCCATTAGGTCATTTGTGGATGTAAGCAAAGCTAAATAGTCAGCAATTTAAGCCTGAGAGATTGTATCTGAATATTTAGAGAGCGTTTCATAACACGCGTCCTTACATTGTTCTGAGAATGGGAGAGATGCAGTAACTATGAAAATAATTAGATCAGAGGCTTAATTTGAAACTCGGGTTGCAAAATCTATTTAGGACAGTGTTTGCATCCCAGTTTATTGCTGCTAAAGTCAAAGAGAGTCCAGATTTTATCTTTTCTGATTGCTTCTCTTTAACCGATCTTTTGCGCTCGGATGAGCCACGACAAGAATGCGCAGCGCCAACGTGTAAAATGAAACCTATTCTGACCGGATTGTGGTTCTACAAGCCTATCTTGTTCCCAAAAATGGCAAAAACCGTTAATCTGGCAGCTATGCAGCAGGTTGCTGTTAAAAACGGCGGGTCTGGTCAGAAAGGGATCCTCAAATTGCGTAGATGAACAGACACGGTCACGGGGCCTTGTTGTGTAGTGTGGGCTGACCCATAAAAGTGCTTCATAAAACGCATGTCCTTAGAAAGCTCGGGCCCTGCCGCGTGCAACACAACCAGCCTTTGTGCCCAGACTCTCAGAGGAAAGACGGCAATAAGATACGCCTCGGTGGAGGAAGAGGGCCTTGCGTGACCCACGAACACTGTTAACCTTCCGCTTCTGGCTCGGTAGACTCCACTGCTCTGTCTGAAAGCTGACAGGAAGTTGTCATCTCTCAGGGTTTTGGGGGTTTGAAAAACCATGCGTTCAAAGCTCAGCAGATTTCAGTTTTACTAATATGATCAGTGTTGATTCTAGTCAGTCCTTTTTTAGGTTTCTAATATCATTTGTTCTCTTTGTGGTGTTCCACAGAAGTTCTCAAACACTTTGATTTCCTCCCCCAAGGTCTTTCCAAGTAAAACATCAGCTTTTGGACGTCTGGTTAGACCGGAATCTTAAAGTGTGGTTAAAAAGGCATGATATGGCTTATGTGAAGCCTTTGCCGTCGTTCTGAATGTTTGATTAACTTGTTAGCATGACAACCTTTCCTAACATGATGTCGTTTTCTTCCAAAGTGATGTCGGAAGAGTTTTCTGCATGTGATACTCAGCGTTCATGTGAGATCTGATGTTTGTTCAAACACTAGTTGCAATGCAAAAGATAAACGCCCTCCATTTGAACCATTTTTTTTCTGATTACACTTTATATTGGACTAAAAACCAATTCGTAAGATCACTTCTGTAATTTGTTTTGGTAAAATGTCCCCTTGAAGATGTTTTCTTCTCCATGCTCATTTCATGGTTATATATATATTAGTTTTTTTTCATTAACTTTTTTTCATTAACTATTTTGCAAATGCTTGGTGTCTAAAATCTAATTGCGACAGATATATCCATCAATTTTTAAAAAAAAAATTTAATCAATGTCATAACTCGGATCTTCTGGTGAAACCGACTTCTCTCTGGTGATGTATGCAAGGCTTCTCCAATCATTTTGTCCGCTCAAACTCCGCCTCTTTCTTACAATTGACTGCAAGCTCTCATTCAGATCTGCCTTCATCCAATCAACAGCCGTTGACTAGAACCCATTCCTAGTCTTTTTTTTTTTTTTTTTTTCTTTCTCTAACTTGTTGCACACAATATGGACAAACAGATCTGTCAATAATTTCATCGGGACTTTAACTTTCTTTTTACATTGACATTGGAAGAACTGATATTGAAGTTCTTGCCGATAATGTATTTTGTCAGATATTCTAATTCTTTATTTTAAATGCTATTAGTGAATTTTGACATAACGTACAGTATGAAAAATGGATATTATGTCAGTTAATTAATGTAAAGAATACCTTAATTTTGCATGTAGTATTAAATATCCACTATCTAGCGATTAAATAAAAAATCAAATCAGTAATTTGCGTTAGCTTGTATGGTACTCGTATATTGTTCATGCACAGACGCAACTAAACGATTTTTTTTTTAGATACACCCCCCCCCCCCCAATAAAATAAAATAAAGGTACACTATTAATTGCTTGCAAAAATTTTATATATATATAAAAATTCATATTGCTAGAAAATAATTTTTGCATTGTAACATTATAATGTATAGTATGAATATCCATTAAAATTTAAATCCGATATTCATTTTGACTTGCTAAAGATTAAGTGTAAAAATATCTGAAAGGTTTACTAAATATCCAGTATCTACTGATAAATTGAATTAAAAAATCCTTAACATTGATTAAGTAATTGATATGATGCCAGTAATGTTGTGCATCCCTAGATATGTGTTCTAAAATGTAAGCACAGACCCAATTAAGCAATTTTAGCATTGGTCGTCAGCTACTCATTCATCCATTTGTATGGTTTTAACAGGTTAGTTGTTGCAGCCCAGCGCGTACGAGCTGCGTTTTGTTCTCCGCTGCAGGAACTGAAGATACAGGCTGATTGAGGTAGAGAGAAGCCTGTGTGTGTTGGCGTTCTCTGCTGGAGGGACTTGAGCCGAGGGCAACCACTCTTCATTTTCAGCCCACACTTCTGCTGCACACATGAATGCACGCTGTTGCTGTGTCACATGATCCGGATGCAGAGATCCAGAGAGAAAGAAAGCAAGGAAAAGGATCTCATCCGTCACTCACTTGAATACCTTATTCACGAAAACGTGCTACTAAGCAACTTGTTTCTGCTGCGGGCACGTCTGAATGACAACCCGGACTTCCAGGTTTCTTGTTACGCCACACGGTCGTTTCTAGCCAATATTTACCTAGCCGAGTCGAAAGCGCGCCAGAGTATAGAGTCTATAACACCTGAGTGTTGCGGAGGAGCTCGATGACTCATAAAGATTGTACAGAATGTTTGTTTTTTTTGGACACACCTAGCACAAAGCTGACATTGTTCTCATGCGACCAACATATGGACTGTTTTCGTTTCACTTTATTTGTAATAAAGTCCATGTTGCCTTTTGTGTTGTTCAATTTCTCCATACAAACCCTTTTGGAATCCGAATTTTAAGTATTACTCAACCCACTCGCGATGAATTGCTCTCGAAAAAAATCCTGATTTGTTTCAAACTCTGCTCCTCACTCAAGCAAAGCAATCTGACCACTGCGGTGGTGGTGTTTATGAAACGCCGGGTTAGCATTTGCAACCGCATAACGATAAGGATTCAGTATTTGCATTAGAGTTTAAAACCATGCAAATACCCCGCTAATACACACCTCATGATTTCCATGTTCAAACCAGTGAGCTGGAGTTGCAGGGACTGTAAGAAAGTTGTTCGTGTTTGTTCAACAACGCTTCGGTATCGGTTTGTCTTGTGAAATAGGAGGGACCGGCAAAGAATTGGCTGGTTTTCTTTTAAAGACATCACAGTGCTTTTTGTTTTTTTATATATATATATTATTTTTCTATTACTATTTAATTTTATTATATTTTTCTAAAAAAAAAAAAAAAATTAGTTGGTTTTCTTTTAAAAACCTCAGTGCTTTTTTTTTTTTTTTTTTTAAACTTATTTTTTTTATAATTGTTTTGTTTTAACTACTCTGGCAGTTCCTATTTTTTTTATTTAACTATTCTTTAAATGCTTCTTTTTTATTTTTTTTTATTGAAAGTTCAAGACTGTAGGCATCTCCATTTGCTTTTGTTGGACCGTAGTGGCTTTCAGTAGTAAACATGACATAAAACATTTGCAGAATCTGGTTTCACTGCAAGATTCAAATGTTACATCTGTTTATAGGGAAGCTTTGTCTTACCCTCGCTTCCAGTTCTCCAGTATGTGTGTTTGGCAAGCACCCACACACACTTGTATCTCGACATGGGTGTATTAGCTGATGTGAGCTGATTTTCCGTGGGTATCCGCCATTTTACACTAGTAGTGGAAACGGTTATGTAGAGCTGGAACTTTTGATTGAATTGATATAAATTTTGGAGTGTAATCAGATAGCTCTAAGTTTTAGAATAGAGGTTGAAATGGAAAAATTTATTTTAATTGTCTGATTTCCTACAAAATGTGCCTCAGTTAAATTGCTGCCATACAGCTGCTGCCTCAGACCATTTGCTAATAATGTCGGCTGTTGTTATAAGTTTTACCAATATAATGCCAATGTATTTTGATGGTACAAAATTAAAAGTTCAACATGAAATCAAAATGTACTGTAATGGATGTTCCTGGTCTGATTGTGCAATACTCATAGGTGTACGCCATTCTTAAGAAAAAACATTATTGACTTTAATCAAAATTTGCTAAGTTGCTCCTAGGGTTGTCAAAAGTACCAGTACTTGGGTACCAAGTTGGTACTGAATTTTTGAAAATGTGATGATGCCAGCATTTCAGTACCCTTGCTATCAAGTACCGGGTATATTCAGCAGCTGCTTTCAGTTGCTCCCGTGTGTATATATAAGAACTCTGTGAAGAGCGTCAAAGGTTTCTATTTACAATATGTCTTTGAAGTGCTGATTATTGTAGCCAATCACAGATCTGTTGAGCGCATAAATGCAGTGGTCAATCAGAGGCGTTTTAGTCAGAATCTGCAACACTACTCAAACACTGGAGTTTGTTCTGAATGAATCCTTTTGTTATTAACAATGTCTAAACACAATGTAAATGAGTGATTCGTTGTGCAGCGCTTTTGCAACCTATATGCAATTTGAATAAAGGTTTTTTTTTTATGCTGTAGTTGTTGACATTAATACACTGAACTAACAAACGGTTATCATTAGATTTTTACTAACATTAACAAAGATTATTACTTTAAAAACATTGCTCATTGTTAGTTCATGTTAGGTAATGCGGTAACTAATGTTAACAAATTAAACCTTAAATGGGTACTTAACCACTGACGAAATGGGCTTTCAATAAAACTTGGCTGCCTCTACAGTAGTAAGTCGGGAAAAAAAGTTTAAATCTGTGCTAACTGACTAGAGAAAAGAGGAAAAACTTCCCCTTTGCCCAATAAGTAATAGGACTTCAACACCCATAATGCATTGGGCATGTTGCCAACCAAGGCCACGCCCACCAGTCTGCTCTGAATGCGCTTACTGGAGTGAAAGTGCTTTCACTTAAGTAGAAAATTTACTTCTTGGCAATCTGTTAGTCAAAATGATGTCGATTTTGTTTGTTCCTTGGTGCAAGAATTCAAACGTTTAACTTTCGGTTTCCAGTGAAGGATCCAGCGCGTTGTTGGCTGTTTTTATAGGCTGCAGAGAATCGTAAATATGTCGCGATAGACAATCTGTAGTTTCATAAATGTCAGCAAAATTCCGCCGGATGATGCTAAACATTCCAGGACTTTTAAGTATGAATTTCTCGGCCCAGCTTAGGAGAACGATTAAACATTGTTCATTTCCATATACTACCTACATTGTACAGTACATTCAGTACAAAGTTGGTACTAAAATTTTTAAAATTTTCCCATAGCATTTTGATCAACGCTTCAAAAACATGTTTTAAATGGACCTCTTTGACGCGCTTACACAGATACACATGGGAGCTTTTGAAAGCAGGCGTCTATCAGCAGATCCCTAATATATCATGTTTTTGAAGCGTTGATCGTTGTAGCCAGTCGCATGTCAACAGATTGGCCAATCAGGTGTTTAAAGAATCTACCCAATAGCGCTCAAACTGCCAGAGGATATTGCGTATTGTTAATTTATTTCAAAATTTCAGTACTGACTTGGTATCATAGTCAGCACTCTTGACGACCCTAATTTACATTTTTTTTTTTTACTTTTTTTTTGTTTTTTTTAATCTTTTCACTTGAACTGATCAATACAACTGATATTTGTCATTTCTTGTTTTGTCAGTGAGTTGAGCATAGGACCATAGCCTCATTTCCTTTTGCTCAGTAGTTTCATAATACAAACGTGCTTTACTATTCTTGCAAAGCCGTTTTATCAGCTTTCTATATTATCTAGCGTGGCTGAAATGTAGAAGTGATCTATTACAAATTTGCTAATTCCTGCTTGCCATTTGTTAGGTCAATCCTCAAACGGAAACCAATTTGGTGAAAGAAGAGCAGGGCTTGCTACTGTATGGCTCCTCTTTGAATCATTGCTGTGTGCTAAATGCTTTAAAAATGTTGCCATGGCAACCTGCTTTGCTGCACTGTGAGCTCACAGACTAGAATATAGGATGCATCCAGTCTCGCTGTTGATCTCTATGTCCTTCCCCAATAAAGAGACACTGGGCCTCGCCGCCTTGAGGTTTGACCTGTCATATGTAGGAATGCATGTGTAGTAGTTAGATTTTGCTTTCATGAAATCAAAGTTGACGCCATTCATATCAATACATATCATTGGTCTTCATTTGTTTCATACACTTTTTTTTTTTTCTCCATAATGTTTTATCAATGTCATATTTTTTTTGCCGCAGATTGTTCTGCTTTGGAACTAATGTTATTCATTAATAAAGCAGAAAAGATTCCAGTGTATTTTGTAAAAGAATACAGTTTAAAAGCTGGATTTATTTGATCAAAAATGTAGTTAGTGATCTTCAATGTCACATGATCCTTCAAAATCATTCTATTATGCTGATTTGGTGCTCAAGAAACATTCCTTATCAATGTTGAAAACAGTTGTGCTGCTTAACGATTGGATAATTGTCTATTTAACCAATAGTCATGAGCTTTTTAGCCAATGCTTTGGTAAATTCGCAATCGTTCATGCTCTGTTTTGTTATATAAATGGTTGCTGGTTCGATTCCCACGCCGGCAGGAATTGTAGGTGGGGATTGTGAATGAACAGCGCTCGCTCCACCTTCGATACCATGACTAAGGTGCCCTTAAGCAAGGCACGAAACCCCTAATTGCTCCCCTTGTAAGTCGCTTTGGATAAAAGTGTCTGCCAAATGAATTAAAAAAAAAAAAAAATATATATATATATATATATATATATATATATATATATATATATATATATATATATATATAAAAAACACCTTTTTTCCACCATCCAATCAGTTCTCTAAGGATAAAATGCAGGATGTAAATTCACCCCACCCCATATCTTTTGTTTTGTTTAAATGCATCCAATTACGGAAATAAAATTTGGAACCGTAATTTACGATGACATACCTGTCTATTGTTTCTTTACTTAGTTGAATTAAACTCGCTATTTGTTTTGCACATGCATTGGTTTCACTATCAGCTCTCCAGTTTCTTTTTATGGTCTTTGTATTGTCAGTCAACCAAACTTTTGTGTGTTTGTTTCCCACAAAATTACCTAATATGGAGGAAAACCTGATATCAAGGTGCTCCAGTATTGTTCAAACAGTTGTGGTACTATTTCTATGGAGCAACTGTTGTAAAGCTGCAGGGAGGTGCATCTATTTGGCAAGCTGAGGGAGCCAGAAGTGCTGCGGTTATGCAACCAGGCTGTTTATTGGGTTTCCCCTGTCAGCAAACCACCAGCAGTACAGAGAGAGACGGACTGAGATGCAGATAGTCAGCAGGGAAGCCGGAGCATGACAGTCCAGCTGTTGGAGTTAAAACTACCCATGACTCGGCTCAGGGAGAGATGGGACAGGAAATTGATGGGAAATCGAACCTGCATCACAGGTTCGGTGCATCTTGAGCGTGTGAACGAACCATTCGGCCTTGGCTTCTAGAAAGGATTTCTAAAGCCTGGTTGAGACTAAAGTCATTTTAAAAAGCTTGTGTTGTTTGTTGCTTGTGCAGTTTGAATCCCAGAACACTATGGTGTATTTACAAATTCACAAAAGTCAGATTCCGCTGAAATGCACATTTAAAGTTGCAAAATGACATCTCATGCAACTTATCCTTGCAAAAATAGCTTGTTTCCTTACCTGAAACGTGGGTTCTTATGTAGCCATTCAAGATTAATAGACCTACACTCATGGTTTTCAGTTTGGCCTCTTTTGTTTATTTATAGAAATGGCAGTTGTCAAGGATGTCAATCGTATGTATGCCAAGATAAAACTTGTGGAACTGGTTCTCATACCAATCGAAGCATGACTTTCCCAACTGTTGACACTGTATTGTCAAGAACGTAATACATTTCGAAAACTGGAATAGTTACTTGACTTGTTTTTCCCCCTGCCGGTCCAAGACCTCCCAAGTTTCCAGGGAAGTCATATTGTTGAACTTTGGGGGTGGCTTAAACATTTTTACTGGCTTGAGTCATCGGGACCAAAGAAATTCACGGGGAGATATTTTTTTATAGGATTTCTCTTTTAAATTGCTGTATTTATTTGCCCTACATAATGTTAATATTGTTAACAGCAAGATCAGATCCTGAACTTGAATGAAAAAAGTTTTTTTCTTTTTTTTTTATTCCAGTATACGATTGTCATATATACTAACTCAACCCAAATTACTTGTTACTGCTGTAAGTAGTGATTTGGCAGTTTTGCAGTTCAGGCAGTATGAAGTTAAGTGTAGAAAAAGTTTAAAACGGACCAATAATGACTCATAATTTAGTATATTTTATTTTAAGTGTAGAAAATTTGTACAAAACAATTGGTATTTGTCGACATGGTTTAAGTGATTTCTGGTACCAGTAAGTGACTAGTGATCTTAGTTCAGTTTAACACATTACTATATATTAAAATCAAATGTGTATTAATATTAGTAATAAATGTACAGTAGTAAAATGTATTGTAGTTTGTTTGTGGTATTGTCTTTTATACTTTTGAAAGGCTGTTGTGAATTAAATGTGTAACTGTTGTTTTAATAGTGTAGAATTTTTTCTTTTACAAAACAATTAACGAATCAATATTTCCCAATATGGCATATTAAATGTTTTGTAGTACAGTAAGTGTCTAGTGTTCTTGGTTCTGTCTGTAAGACCGTGTCCACCAAGGCGTATTTTCCTGAGGCTAGTGTAATTTTCAATGGGAACACTTTTTTTTTTTTTTAATGCCGTCTTTCATGCTCGCGCTTTTTTTTTTTTTTTTTTTTTTTTTTAAACCATTCGAAGAGAGTTGAATGTTCAACTTGGGGTAAAACGCAGCGCTCATTACTATTCCTTTTTACCCATCTGTCCAATCACAGTGGAGGAGGGGTGGGACAAAAACCACACCGACCAACCATCACAATAACAATCGACAACAAGAAGCACATTTGTTCAAAAATAGTGCCAGAGCAAGTATGTTACATTGTCGACATTTTTTTAAAGTAAGAAACAAACTATTTGCTAAATTATGAACTAGTAATAGTTTTGCAGATATTCCATATAATGGCACATAGCGTCTCAACTGGGGAAAAAAAAATAAAAAAACACACTTGTACTTCATGCATCCGAAGCAAGGTGTTTTCAGAAAAGTGCTGGCCTTTTCAACTGGCTAAAAACAGTTTGGTGGGCACACTGCCTAGTAATAAATGAATGTAGTAGTAGTAATAGTAAATACATTGTTTGTACTAGTAGTATATAATTTTTATTAAATAATTTGTTGCCCTGAAGTTTTGGTTTACAGAGATACCAGAGGCTGATATCATACTGAAGACAAATATTATCTAACCCTATTCTAACATTTTGTGGGGTTTTTTTTTTTCTCTCTCTCTCTCTTCAGGCACAGGAGAGAGCGGCAAGAGTACGTTCATCAAACAGATGCGCATCATTCACGGGACAGGCTACACCGACGAGGACAAGCGTGGCTTCACCAAACTCGTCTACCAGAACATCTTCACCTCCATGCAGGCCATGATCCGTGCCACCGAGCACCTCAAGATCCCATTCAAATATGAAGACAACAAGGTGACAATCCCTGTCCGTCACTGCGCTGTAATCATCTCTTTGATGCCCAGAGTGCACGTCGAGATGCAAATCAAACCCAGATAGGCCATAAACGTGGCTATAAAAAGCAGTACAAGCCTCACTTGTAAATTTTATTGCTGTCACACCATGGTCAGCTGTCTTTCTTCTGTGTGGGATTATGGGTTAATTATTCTCATGTTTTGGTTTTAAAGAATCAGTTAATATTTCCTAAAGAAGATCCTTAAACTTTAACTCAACAACTTGTGACCTAGTTGGTTCTAAATCCCTCTGGAAGTCATTAGTATTACACAGCCATTGAGTCATAAACTGGGCTGTTTACTGTGTACTGTGTCTTTATCCACAGTCCAATGCTCTGCTGGTGCGAGAGGTCGATGTGGAGAAGGTTTGCTCCTTTGACCAGCCCTTTGTCAATGCAATAAAGAAGCTCTGGGCGGATCCAGGCATCCAGGAAGCCTACGACCGCAGGCGAGAGTACCAGCTCTCCGACTCCACTAAATAGTAAGTGTGTGTGCTGTCATTAGCCATTAGATCCTTTTAACTTCATTGCTCTAAATGAGTTGTTGAATGCTCTATCTCTACTTGAGGTCATATTTGTTTTCAGACATGTAATAAGTCATAATGTATAAATGCAGTATTAAGGCCTGTTCACACCAAGCACTATAACAATAACTATATTAGCATCCACATCAACAAGCCGTTATGTTCTGTTTATTATAAGCACGCACTGCAGTTATGTTCCCTACCACTTTAAATGGTCAAGCTCTATATAGTTAGCTGGATGCTAATTGGCTGTCAACGATTTATCGTTCATCTGCTTGATTAAATAATTGCAAAAGGAATTCCAAAGAAATCGTTCCTGTGTCGTTAACGTTAGTTGTGGTGTGGACTTCGCTATTCTCACAGAATGAGGCTTTTTATTAAAACCTGTATGTTTATGATCATCTTATGGTGTGAACGGCCCTTTATAATGCAGTAATATAATTTGTTTTGGTCAAAAATGGCATAATTAGTTTGTTACACCCACATGGAATTTTCACTGAAAACGTTCTCAAATTAATATATTTACCTTCATGTTCTAAATGTAAAACACAAAGACATTTTGAAGAATATGTTTACGCTGCTCTTTTTCTTTTTAATACAGCGAAAGCTTATAGTAAGAGAGGGCAGTCAAGCTCCAAGAATATGGAGACTATATTATGGTTATATTACATTAAATTATTTTTTAAAATAGACATTGTAGAGTGTAATGTGTTATGACCATTGCAATGTCTGTAAAAAGTTTCACATCCTCAAAGTCTAGTGTAACGGCTTGTTTGGTACCTTTTTTTTTTTTTTCTTTTTTTTTTTCCCAAAACCTGGTGTTTATGCGTATATGTTCTCTGGCCACTTGGAAAAAAAAAAACTCTGTAGCGGTTCCCATCTAATGAGAAAGTCTGTCCCAACGGACCAAAGAAGCAATCTCTTTATGCATGATCCCAGCTCAAAATCATGAATTTACTAAAAAGAAGCCTGCAAGCCTGTGGCAATGTTGTCCGACATAAACGCCACACTTTTGACCAATAAGAGGACCTTTAACTCACATGTGACTGTCACATTGTTGGTTTAAAAATGCTTGCTTGTGATAGAAAAGCAAACCAGTTAGTTATAATCCAACATTATAACAATTTTAATTGTAAAAAGCAAACTAACTACAGATCTGAAAATCCCCTTGAATCTCATTCACACTCGTATATCAAAATCCGTCGTCAGGTTTTGTTTGAATTGCGGCAAGTTTGAATGGAAAAAAGAGCAGCGTAAAAATCCTTGAATCTTTTGTTTTATGAAAGAAAGTCAGATCGGTTTGGAATAATGAGGGTGAGTTTTTCCAAAACCGCCTTGAATATATATGAAAAGTTTGTGAGTTCCGTGTGGGTCTACTTATGTAGTTCTGTTTATGCACTTGTACATGCCTGTGTTTCTTACCGGTTCATCCCACAGTTACCTTAACGATTTAGAGCGTATATCAACTTCGGGATACGTGCCCAGCCAGCAAGATGTACTGAGGGTCCGTGTGCCAACTACTGGCATCATAGAGTATCCCTTTGATCTGGAGAATATAATCTTCAGGTATCGCCAATCCACGGCACACCCTCACTGCCGCCGCTGTCTCCTGACCTTTAACCTGCTGTTGCAAATGCACTGCTGCCTTCCCTGATCGCGTTCTCACACCCACCCGGGGCTCAGCCTCTGCTGTTGTTGTTTCTTTGCTACTCTTAAAGACTTTTGTTTTGGGAAACTCGGTAGAGATCTTCACCGGAGTAAGGAGAAGGTTGTGCCGTCGCATCCCAGGACCCCGAGCGGCATTCTCACTGCTTTTCCGAAGCTCTCAAGCTCTTAAAGGGATCTGCTGCCATGCTTTATTTTGTTTTCTTCCTTTTCTCTCTCCGTCTCTCCTTGTCTCTAGCTATCTAAGCGATTTGGACCGTATCGCAGAGCCGTCGTATCTGCCGACTCAGCAAGACGTGCTTAGGGTTCGCATCCCTACCACAGGGATTATTGAATATCCCTTCGACTTGCAAAGCATCATTTTCAGGTAGATCATAATGTCGGTGAGGACTCCTCCCCTAGTTTGAATGTCTTCATGTTTGTAACATTTTGCAAATCAGTGCGATGATCTGGTCCACTTCGGCCAGGTGGAAGAATGAGGTTCGATAAGCTCAACCACTTTTCTGTAGCGTTATTGGCTGTTAATGTCCTCCTTAGTCATTAACCTCTTTGCATCATTAACTTCATTAATATTTTAATACTTTTTTTTTGTCTTTTTGTTTTTTATGTGTATGAAATTGAGGAGAATGATTTAGGGTTTATCTTTTTTCTTTTCTTTTTTTTTTTTTTAACCAGTACAGCTTTTTTGGGATATTCATTTAAATATTTAGGGTTTAACTAACAAGTAAAGTGATCATTTTTTTCTACTTTATATTTCATTTTGATACCAAGGCTTTCCTTTTTTTTTCTTTTTTTTTTCTTTTTTTTTTTTTAAATATAAAATATATTTAGCAGTATTTTAACGATTAAATTCAAGAAATGGAAGGTAATGTGAAGTCTTTGTTACATTTTACGTTTTGATACAGAAGCTTTTGTGGTGTTTTGCCTTTTGTTTTCAATATAATTTTTATATTTAAATATAACTGTCAATGTTTACCAATCAAATTTAAAAAACGGGTGATTTGAGTTCTCTTCGATGTGATATGCTTTTTTTCCCCCTCATTTTATTAACCTTTTGTTTTTGCATTAGTTTTGTTTGACATCACTGAATGATCGCAATGTTTTTCTTTTTTTTTAATATGAGAGCTCAAAGCATCTAGATGCAAATTTAACAAATGTATTTCATTAATAACTTTCCCTTGATTATTAATTGCATAATACAAGCCTGCACATTTTCAGAACCCCCAACTACATTCAGCAACAGTATCAAAAATGGCAGTGTCCATAACATCAAAGTTTTATCAAAGTTTTATCACCGTTGACAGCGTGTTGTTAAATAAACTAGTCAATCAATGTGAGTTCATCCATCAGATATTTTAAATGACCAAAAAGGATTTAAAATGCTTAGTAAGCAAGTGCAGATATACGTTTTTGCCTTGCAGCTCTCACCCACTGCAACTCTGATGTATCTGCGGATGAACGCAAATCATTTCTCCTAAACGTCATGATTTTTCAGTTCACTGTGGCTCTCACACTATATGACATGGCAGATGACTAGTTGTCAAGTGTGGGTCAGTTCATTCAGTCCAGGTTTGTCGAGAATGTGGTTGAGTCACTTTGTGTCAGCTCATTTATAGAATTGGGTTTTCATGCTCGTAAAAATTAAGCGACGTATTAAGCCATATTAGTCATTAACATCTGCTCTAGAATATTGTTGTGTGAAACATGACAGGGGTTTAGGGATGAACCTCAAACTCATGCCATCCTAGGTGTATGACTTTTTTCTGATGAGCACAATCGGAGACATTTTCATAAAATGCCCTGATGCATCCAAGCTTTATAATGGCAGTGAACGGGGCAACGAGTTTGAAGCTCAAGAATTAAAGGCCTTCTAAATCGATTTGTGTAAGAAGCATATCCATATTTAACAAGTTATAAAGTAAAATATGTAGCTTCTGCCAGACCGCCGTCCATATTCAACTTACGAAAAAGCATAACTGATGCGATGTAGGACGCAGTGCAAGCGTTTTGAACTGCGAAAGGTGTTGCACTTAAAATTAAAATAAGGAAGGATGTCTATCTGTAGCTGCAGTACATATTTTTCTTACCCAAATGCATCTCTTCGCTTCAGAAGGCCTTTATTAACCCCCCGGAGACATGTGGAGTATGTTTATGATGGTTGGATGGATGCACTTTCTTGAGCTTCAAACTCATTGGTCCCGTTCACTACCATTTATAAAGCTTGGACCTGTCAGGATGTTTATTAATATAATTACAATTGTGTTCATTAGAAAGAAGAGAGTCAGATACACATAGGATGGCTTGAGGGGGAGTAAATCATGGGATAATTTTTATTTTAAAGTGAACAAATTTTTTAATAGTGGCAATGATGTTGTTTTGAAGTTTTTGTCAGCCAGGAGACATTTCTTTTAGTATAATCAGCACGGGACACGATTTACATTTCACACATTGCAACTAAAGATCTGAAAGCACACAAAAGAACATTACCGCTCAGTCCTGTGAAGGGGGAACGTTTACGAACCACAGCTCGGCAGGTGATGCGGCAGCGAGAAGCCCTCCACAACCCCCCTGTTTAGAGCTGAGATGAGAGAGAGAATTCCTCTGAAGAGAGGTGATCACAAAAGCCCGCAAATCGATTGGAAGCCAGCGTGTTAAACCCCTCCTACGCACGCTGGCGCCAGAAATAACTTCACTTACAACAAGGTTCCCTCTTGATCCACGCTTGACATGTACAAATAACATATTTGTGAATGTTTATTGTGCGTTTAAAAAAAACCAAACCCTTCCAAACAACGCTGGAGGATGGCTGGGTCACATTCCAGGCAAATGTCAAGGTAGATCTAGTATATTTAAGACCACTTGTGGTTTTAGGTGTTGCGTTCTACTAAATGCAAATAACCTGTAGGCGATGTTATGAAATACAGGTGAAGTGTTTTGGTTAAGTAACCTACGTGGTTACACACTAAACTCACAACCCAAGTCATTTAAACATTCTGTAACAAGGTTGAGTTGTCTTCCTCTCCGGCTCCTCGTCCTCCAGAGTAAGAGAGCTTATCCTAGTAAGTAGGTCAGCTGTACCTCCTGCAGGAACGGAGGCTGGCTGAAGAGGCTTTATTTTAGGTTGTAGCTCCTGAAGGAGTCCATTTATCAAAGCTTTACGCCTGGCCGCTAGAGACTGGGCTAGCGAGACTGTGTTGCCTACATAAAATAAAACCCTTCTCTAATGTTTTCCCTTACCGAGACCGAGTGCAGGTGTGATGGGGGCGGGGGGGAAATAGCACAGATGAGAATTGCTCTGATTATTCCCTTGTTTTAGCTGGAATCTCCAGTGAGTTGTCTCCGTGCATTTCCATTAATTTAGGAGCAGTGAGCGTTACCTGACTGCTGATCTGGGAATGGCCCATATTCTTGTAATGCGCTGTAATTTTAGGCAAAGTGTTAAGGTCTGTTCACACCAGGAGTCACACAGAAAAACAGTTGGGTTATTCAGCGCTTGGCAGATTGCAAGTTGTTTTCCGATTACAAATTGTAGTTAGTAATGTAATTACTCATTTTAGATTGTATTCAGATTACTTTTAGATTACTTTTGACCTAATTTGTTTATCACTTAGTTTTGAATGGAATTGTGTGCCACATTGAGTAAAAAAAAAAAAAAAAAACCCCAAATATTTTCCATTCTTTGTTCTCAACAACATGAAATGCAATACATTTATGCCAGGGTTTCCCAAAATGGAGAATCAATGAGTATTTGTTGCAGTATTTATAAATCTTTAACATTAGTCAAAAAAACAAACAAAAAATATCCATTAAAAATAACGGATACAATTTTTGATTTTAATAATGTATTGGAAAATGTGAAATAAACTTTATCCAAGATAAATAAATGTTTTTGAGGTATTTTTCATTGTTAATGTTCCTAAATGGAATTTTGTTGTAAAGTAATGCCAAAAATGTAATTACTTAAAATGAAATGAGCATTCATTTTCATTTAATTTGATGTGCAAAAATGACAACTAAAAGTTAAATAAACTATATTGATGTAAAACAAATACAAATGACAAACACAATAATGTAATAACTTCAAAAGTAAAATGTAAAAATAAATAAATATTGATAACACTAACTGTAGACACTTATTAAAATCATAATCAAGGGTGCTTTACCAAATGCTAAGTGTTCATAAAGAGCTTGCTTGAGATGATTTGACAAAAACAGAAATATCATTCAAAATATTTCTCAAATCATTTCTAATAAAGCGGTGATTGTCAAATTATATAATGCAAAAATCTAATTTAAAACCAAAAAAGTTTCAGATTCAGTGTTTTCTACCGCAGAATGTTAATAAAAATTATCATTTGACATGTGGTGGAAATGACATTTTATGAGTTGCATAATTTTATTAGAGTAATTAAACTTGCGTGAAAAGTATTTTAAAAGATTTTTAGCCCACAGGGCCATAAGAGACCCAAGATGAAGAAACGTCCAAGTAGCCAAAACTCACATCTTATTGGTCGACAAGGTTTAGATTTGCCAAATAAAGAAAAACGTCACTCCGTAACTCTGTTGTCGTGTTATTTGCTGTCAATGATATATCAAGGCTTAGAAATATACATGTAGTTTTCGTCAATATTCGCCCTTTTTATGAATAAGCTTTGAGAATGTCATTTTTTTTTCTTAGAATTGCGTATCTGTTTTTCCATCTGTCCCGGAGCTTTACTGATACAGTGCCAAAGTCTCTGAACACTTTTTCCTCGCTCATTCACCCCCATCCCGTCATGTCCGTTGTTCTCATTGTCTTTGCATGGATGTTACTAATCCCAGTGTGCATCTGAAACTCTACAGTTCTCCTTTTGTTTGTGGCATATCTGTAAAGGGTGTGTGTAAGTTTTGCTTCCTTTGTGAAATTCACAGCTCACAATGTCACTGTTCTTTCAGAACTGAAGATGGCCGGCTCCAAACTTGACCATAGACTCATTCTCCCGCCCTCAAACTGTATAGTCGCATGATGAAATCATAATTGCGCGCTTGATTTTCCATTTCGATACTTAAATTCTTTGTATTAAATTGGGAGGGTTTTACCTCCACCGTCATGTTTTGAGCTGGTCTTGTTCGGTTCACGTTTTATCATCCAAACTGTTGATACCTGGAAACCGCACAATGTCACGACTTAATTTGTGCATGTTTGTGAGAATGAATTCCAGATGTAATGTGATTAACCTCATGATTTTCCTGCCAAAATGTTAATATAATGATCACCGACATGTGATTTTTGAGGTGCATCTAATTTTGTATGACAAGTGGTTCCCATCCTTAAGTGCCCATTTATTTTGCTGTCGTTGCAGGGCCACTAGATGTAATTTGATTTAATAAATGGGGAATATTGTTACTCTTCGAGAAATCTAGTAGCCCATTTCCACTTCCCATGGGGAAGTGCAAACCTCTTTCAGAAATGGCCTGCTTTTTTCTCAACCAATATAACTTGTTTTAAGCATTAGTATAAAGTAATTTTAATTCAAGGTCCAGATTGGTCACCATATGTAAGTGTAAAAGTGGGAAGTTTTACTAATTCTCTATGTCTACTCATACTTTGTTACCTCTGTCTCAGGATGGTGGATGTTGGAGGGCAGAGATCAGAGCGCAGGAAGTGGATCCACTGCTTTGAGAATGTCACATCTATCATGTTCCTGGTAGCCTTGAGCGAATATGACCAGGTCCTTGTTGAATCTGACAACGAGGTGATTATTATTTATTTTTATAGTGTATTTATTTTTTTTAGTTATTTTATATATTTTTTATAATGTATAAATGAGAATCATTTTATTTTAGTAATAATAATAATAATTTATTATTATTATTATTATTATTATTATTATTATTATTATACATAGACTAATAATAAATATTAATGTTTTTTTTAATGTGTTAGTTTTAGTTATTTTGTATTTTTATAATTAAGAATATAATAAACAATCAAGTATTTTATTTTTATTATGTCATTATTGTATTTAAAGGTTTTATTGTTTATTTTTGTTAATAGTATTGGTCATTTTATAATGTATGTAAACATATTAAATTAATAAATATACATTTGTAAATTTTAAATATTTTAATATTTTTGTTTATATTTTTTAATATATTAATATAATATTAAACGTACAATAATAAACATTTATAAATTAAAATGGTATTTTTTTTTTTTAGTTACAACATAAATATTTCTTCAATCTGTACTTAGATTTGACCCCACATTTGATCCTGGATTATCTTGAGAATATGAAATCTTTTTAGTTCATTATTACATTTATGTTGTTGTTATTATTATTATTATTATTATTATTATTATTATTATTATTTGTATAATATAGTATGGTATATAGTAGGTAATTGGTGGTCAAAGCCAGGCCGCCCTTTCATTGTGGTATTTGTTTCTGAAATCTGCAGAATCGCATGGAGGAAAGCAAAGCTCTGTTTCGCACAATCATCACCTACCCCTGGTTCCAGAACTCTTCAGTCATTCTGTTCCTGAACAAGAAGGACCTTCTGGAGGAAAAGATCATGTACTCTCACCTGGTGGACTACTTCCCTGAATTTGATGGTAACAGCCTCTTAAAATTCAAATGAAGCCTACACTGACACCATGTGGTAGACTTGTGAACTGCAACCACTTCCAAATAAAAGTTTTTCACTTCCATAAGCCTGTTTTGTCTCCATAATCAGTGATTGTCTCATCTACCGACTCGCAGGTCCACAGAGGGACGCCCAGGCGGGCCGTGAGTTTATCTTGAAGATGTTTGTGGACCTGAACCCGGACAGCGACAAGATCATCTACTCGCACTTCACCTGCGCCACAGACACCGAAAACATCCGCTTCGTCTTCGCGGCGGTCAAGGACACCATCCTTCAGCACAACCTCAAAGAGTACAACCTAGTGTGAGAGAGGGAGAGAGAAGACCGAAAGAGTGAGACACCTGCAGCCCACATACGGCCGAAAGCACTACACACCTCACACGCAGAAACACACACGCACGGGAACCGCGCGGACACACCTTCACTCCCATTAGGCACTGGATCTTCATGTAGTCCTTTTCTTTGCCTGTCTTTTCTTCTCTTCCTGAGTGTCGACCCCCTCCAGTTGATAGCTTTATCATCCACTCTTCCTCAAACATGAGGGCTGGGCCACTAAACCGGTGCCTAATGACAAAGAGCATTCCTTTGCTCTGTAGATGGGCTGTAGGTGGGCTCTACCTGAATGAAACTGAGGTACGAACTTGACGGAAACACTCGGTGGAGGCGCACATGACCGTAATGAAGAGTGGGGGACATTCTTGAAAGACTTCACCTCGTATCACTGAATTAACCAGGTGTTAGTTGTGCAATCACGTGCTATAACACTAGCTAGAGGTGGAGGTGATTGGATGATTTGATTTAATACTATTTTAGGAGTGATGTATAGAGATTTGCCATCACTACTTGAGTACTTGGAGAAGACCATGTGACTTTTTCCGAAATACGAGGAAGATAAAATGAATACTTAGAGCCACCGCAGATTTTAAGTGTGATTTCATTGGAATTGTGTTCAGCTGTCCTGAAATTTTCCAACAAATACCCAGTTCGCATCTGTATCCGCTGAATTTATCATTTAGGCGCCAAACTGTTTCCTCCAGTCCAATAGTCGGCAGTATTGGGTGTTTAATCAGTATAATTAAATGGATCCAGCTAGTATTCAAAGATATTTACCGAAAGTTTGTGATTTGTTTACATGCTTCGACACAAATCAGTTTTGAATCTGTGGTTTGACTGAAGGAATCAAATAAACGCCTTTCCCAGCTGATTCATATACGTTTTTACTCGGTATAACATTGAAATATGAATATCCAGTGATTGAAATGTTCGTAAACACTCAACGCAGTACAACACAAAAGTGCTATATGGAGTGAAATCGATTAGTTTTTTTTGTTTTTTTTTTTAATTTATGTAATTTATGGACCAGATATGTAATCGGACTCACTTTTCCGCATTAGCGCACTACAACGAAAGCGGGGATCGAGTCTCTACTGCTGTAAAAAATCCATTGGCAAGTGATCTTTTCTTTTTGGTATTTCGTAAATTGATTGTCACCGTTCTGTTTTTTTGTTTTTTTTTTCCCGAATATTTGAAATGCTTGAAAATGGGAAGTTGAATTTCCATTTCATCAACGTCGCTTTATGCAAATAGGAAATTGAGAATTTTATCAGTGGTTGAATTCTTAACTGGTCTCTGCTTGCGTTATTTTCTTTGTTTCTTTGAGAGAGAGTTCGCTCTTGGTTTCGTAGTATCATATCTTAGTTCTCACTTGATTAGCTTTTTGGATTCCATAGCTAGCTGGCTTTTTTGGGATCTTTACAATGTAATTCAGGTGAGTTTTCATACTTTTCATTACAAGGGCTAATTGTGGGCGGAGAATGAACCGACTCTATGAAGACTATAGAGCAATAGGTACGCCGAAGTGGGTATCTGAATCAGGGACGGCGCGGGTGACGCAACAAGAGTTGCCATTTTCCGTAGGTTCAACTTGCAGAGCATCCAGGGAGCACCTTTTGTGAGGCCCTTGTGATTCGCGGAAAAAAGTACGCTACTTCTTACCGCAAGTTAAGCGACTTTGGATGGGCTGTTTTGATTCTGTAAGTTGATGGATGAAGTATTAACTGTTTTACTCGGTGCCGGTGGTGTCGCACATTTCTATTTGCCATGTTTGGTTTTGGGGGCCATGACGGTATCGCTTTCGAGTCCCGTTTACTCATTTATCGCACACCTTTTTCAGCCGATTGGCTATGAATTTATCGCACATTAGCACTCGTACAGTCTTATTGGCTTTGTTTGTATTATTGAAACAAAATAGCTTGAGAGAACCTGATTTGTTGGAATTTGCAAAATCATGTTATGGTTTAGTGAAATATTTGAATCATAACTGTCACTTATTGGCGTAATTTTTTTGTTTAAACCTGTAATTGAATGTATTAAGAGGTTTCTCTATTTGTGACGAGTTCTATAGTTTGGGAACGTCGATCGGTGCACAAGGCGTTTGAAGGTGGTGTTTGTACGCATATTCCCCCAACCGCAGCTGTATATTTGCTGTTTTGTCGCGTTTGATCCTACAAGCCTTTTTTACATATACATTTCGACCTTTTGGTGCGTTTTCCGAATTGTTTGCCAAATTGCGAAAACTTTTTTTTTTTTTTTTTTTTAAACTAAATTCTCCCGTGCCAGGCCAGTTAAGCTTTTTTTGTTTTGTTTTGTTTTTCAAACATCCAGAATTTGCATACCGTCATGCTACTGGGCAGGGCTTCTCGCTTCATTCATTTTAAACTGTATGTTTACTTGGGTGGGATGGTACTGTCAGTCGTCATATGCCAATTTCAAACGGTTTCGTTGTTGTACAAATAGTGGACCTGCAAATTATGACGGCATTTTTGATGTGAACGTTTGAAGCTTGTACATACAGCTTTCATTTGAAAGGGCTTGGCCTAATCTTGGAAACACCTTTCTTTCTTTATCCAACTGAAACACTACAGCCAGTCATTTCGTACCCATTAAGTGCAAAAGTACCAAAACATCATAAGTTGTGCAGATGGTAAAAATAGCTTTGATGTGCTATTCAACTGGTGTGTAAGGGGTTTTTTGGTTGTTCTCAATTTGCAATGAAGTTTGTTTTTCCTCCCTAGGTTAATGCACTGAACCTACTCTGCAGTAAGTGAAACTAACTCCACTCATGTGATGTATCTGTTCCTCCAAACTTGTTCCTGGTACTCTGAGAAATGACGTGATGGATGCGTACAATATGAAGCTCAATATGAAGCTATCTTTACTTTTTTTTTTTTTTTTTCTTTTCTGATGTCGATGCATTACCTGAACACTTCTATGTAGGACACTTTAATATAATACATTTGTTTTTGATAAAACTGGTAAAAATAAACTTGTGTAGTGGTGTATAAAATCAAAGTATTGTATTACTTTGTAATGTATTTCTTGTTCAGTTGGTTGCTCTTTTTTTTTAGTTTTTTTTTTTTTTTTTTAAGCATACCAAATGTAAATGATGTACCATATTGAGTGTGCCAATCCCTTTGATTTGTAGAGCCAGACTCTTTACAAGTGCCAATGTTGTGGAAATCATTTAAAGAGGACTCGTGTATTTTATGGTCCGGTTTTTAAAAACAAATAAACATTAAGTATGTGATTATGGTAACTGC